>JAUZST010007223.1:0-14316 GCA_034779995.1 Parotocinclus haroldoi | reverse complement strand
ACATTTACAAACACACACACACACACACACACACACACACACACACGCATACACATACACACACACGCACACACACACACACACACACATATACACACAGATACACACACATAAACACACAAACATACACACACATACGCATACATACACATACACATGTACAAACACACACACACACACACACACACACACACACACACACACACACTTATAAAACTATCATTACATTAGCCCCAAACATGCTTTTTTGAGGGGTTATATTTCAGGGACTGTGGTAGCCTAGTGGACTATAGTTTAGAAGCTCCAATGTTTAAATCCCACCTCTGACACAGTTGAGTTCCTGAGCAAGGCCCAGATTGTAAGACTGTAATAATTGCAAGTCTCTCTGGATAAGGGCGTCTGCTAAATGAGGTAATTGTAAATGTAAAATTGAAAGTACCTGCCAGGGTGACTCTCCTCGTCTACCCACTTCCCCCCCAATGAGCCAGGGTGTCAGAGTCTGGAAGCGTTTATTGCTGTAGGTCGACCTGGCTATCAGGATCTGCCCACACGACCGCTGATCTAAAAACCAGAGAAATTCTCCAAAAAACGTCCCTAATGGGTCAATAATAACAATGTTTTTGTGTGTGTACTTACTTATGGGATTACACTCTCTGGCGTCATCATGTAGTTTGTATCCGTTAATGCAGCTGCAGAAGCGTCCCGTCTGATCCTTTTTCTCATGACAGTCGTGATAACAGCCGCCGTTGTCATCCGAGCAGTTAAAGTGTGTGCTGCCTGAGACCAAAATCGTGCAGGAGTAACAAATTTCAAATTTATAACACCTGCATCCACTAACACCTATATCTAATCAGCCAATCACACAGAAGCATGTAGACATGATCGAGACGAGATGCTGACCCAAACCGAACATCAGAACATCAGATGATTTGAATGACTTTGAACGTGGTTCGGTTGTTCAGGGGTATTAAAGAAAATATATCCAGTGAGGCCAGTTCTCTTTTTTAATCAGTAATTTAATTTATTTAATTTATTTGATCATACTTATTTTATTGTGATATATTTTTTATGCCAATCCAATTCACTGACTGTATATAATTCAATTATTAGGCATGTATATTTATTCTGCTGCAGGTCATATCATTTTTGAAAAATCCTATTCCTATTCCATTTTATTTTACTCCATTTTATATGGAGTAAAATAAAATATCAAATAAAATAATAATAAATAATAATAATAAATAAATTAATAAAAATAATAATAACAATAATAATAGTAGTAGTAATAGTAATAGTGCATATAAAAAAAGTCTTTCTCAAATTTTCAGAAATTCAGAAATCTTTCAATTCAGATTTTGTAATGAAAATTTTGAAACTCATCTAAATAATTATCTGATTTCAAACAGGTGAAATATCATATCCCAGGTCCACAATAAATTAAAAGACAAAGTAAATGCAAGAAACAGTGTTTTTATATGCCCTTTCCACATATTTACGTCAGATTTCTTTCCACCCATCCAACAAGACACTGTACTGTACCACCTCTTCTCAGTCTATGTATCCCGTCACACACCCCGAAGATATTTATAGCCCCATCACCCTTGTGTAACACCATCTGCAGGAGCCTGAACTTACTACAACCTTAAATACACAAGGTGATTATTTTTTTCCAGGGACTTAAGGCATAATAATTGCCTTAAACATTCAATTACTAAAGTTTTATAACCAATTAACACAGACATAGGTGTACCAAAATGCTCGTTATTTGTCTAAAGTGATAAGAAAGTTGTTCAGGATGTTGGCACAGCGTTCAAACTCAAAATAAGTCAAACATCTTAAACTATATTTCCTATATTATTAATTCATTCATCTATTCTTACTCAATGTTATATGAGCTGTTAAAATCTTTATAAATGTGCTACAAAAGGCAAAGTAAAGTTTCCAACTATGCAATTTGATCAAATAAAAGCATTGTTATATTCATTGATAAACTATACTGCACATGCTTACGTATATGACAGTATTTCCCTTCAAACCCTGGGTCGCACTGGCAGACGAAGGACTGGTACTGGTCCACACAGAATCCCTTCTGGCAGGCGTTTGGGATGCACTGGTTGCCGTCTGAGACAAAACGAAAGGTGATATTAGTCCAGTCTTTTAGACGTCGACGCAAATGATACAAACCCAACACTCACCTGCATACACGGTCCAGAACTCTAACTGTAAGGAGAAAGTGTGTTACTGGAAAGCACGGTCTGAGAAAGCATATATTTGAGAAGCACAATAACCATAAAGAGATCACCCACTGTAGCCTCTCTGGTCTGGAAGATCTCTCTTGCCTCCTCAAAGTCGCAGAACTCCTCCCTGCACTCACGCTCCAGAGACGGAGGCTTGATTTCCTCCAGGAAGCTGTTGGCCCTTCTGGAGCGGAGCAGCATATGAGCTTTGGGGCCACTGTAGAAAACTGATAGATGATGTTCAGCAAGAAGGTCATGATCAGGTTAAGATCATCCGGACCATACATAGAATAAAGCAGGTTTATCTGGATTATAGCAGTTAAGATACTGACCAGGGAATCCCAGCAGTTCTGAGTTAAACCCATGGGCTGCTTTGATTGTACAACCCAATATTTACACTGACATTTATTTATTTACAGATATCATGAGCCCTATATATTTCCTTATTTTTAATAAAAGATTGGAACGGATTTACTGTAGATATTTCTCCCGCTACATGCGTTCCGCCGTCCGTGAGGCGGTTTATATCCGGTGTTTAATTTAGGACCTGATTACGAACATCTGCTTTCCCCACTACTTAAGTGCTGGTTCTAGCATTGTTTGTGGTCAGGTCGTCACGCACACTTCCTGCGCAGGCGCATGCACCTCGACACTCTGGACGTTCGCTCGGTCAGCTTGGTCAGCTGGTGATGTCCCAGGGCTTATAGTGCTGATGGATGCGTACGGGGGAAACACCCAAGGTATCTAGTATTTAAGGGACACATTGAGGGCTTCCCTTTCCGTGCTGGTGCACTCCTCGCACGCCTGAGCTCACGCTCTTTTTATCTGCAGCCCCTATTGAGTTTCACTCTTGCCAGTTGCGCACTCCTATTTGAGGAGCTCTCACCCTCTGGCACCTCGGCGCCTTCTGCAATTTATTCGCACTCGTGCTACATGCGCGCCAAGCTCATGCTCGCCTTTTGGCGCTTCAGTGCCTTCCGCGATTTATTCGTGCCCGGTTGTATTGCTGAGGTGTTACAAATGGCTTCCTATAGTATTTTTAGTATTTAGTATTTTAGTTAGCCAGGGGACTACTCAAATTTCATTGCTCCTCAGGGGTCTGGGTCTGCTGTGGTGTTGTGACCAGACCAGTAGAGCTCCACATTACAGCATAGACCAAAGGTCTCCTAAAACTCATAATATTGGCTACTAGATCTGTAGGTCATACCTGACTTGCTGACCACAGAAGCAAGAGAATTCCCCAGAAGGAGAATCACAGCAACACAAAAAGAAGACGTCGTTGCCATGTTCATGTTTGTCCTTGCCATGGTCACTGCAGACATGTCAAGCTTGTGTTATAACTACCATTTACTGTACAATAAATAACACAAGCGGCAGATCTGGGATGGGATTAGATCGTGATATTTATTAGGATAAACTTTGATGAAGTTTGTATCTTACCAGAGAGCAGATCGGACCAGCAGAAGTCTCACAGGAGCTCTACATAAAGAGAAACGCATCGTGCTCACAAAAGACCGTTACCATGATAGAAAACAATAGCGAACGTTAGCATTCAAACCTCGGTTTAATACTCAGAGCATTCTTGTTTTTCAACAGCAGTCCAAGAAAGATTAGTTTGTCTGAATAAACAACATTTTACTTACATGTTTGAAGTTAAAGAGCAGAACCAGCGAGCGTACTGTTTAAATTGGGTTAATGACTGACTAATATCTGTTTACTGAGACTCTTCTTTCTACCCTATAACCTCTGGTCAGTCAAAACTAATCTAAACAGCTTACAGCACTAACAGATCAGGTGAATGTTTAGTACAAACATGACTAATGTCTTTTTTTAAAACCATTGCCCAAATTATGTGGGACAAGATTTTGCTTAAAAACTCCTTCCAGTTGATCCAAAACTTTCAAAGAACCTGGTGGTGCACTCATCTATTTTCCACAGTTTATCAGTTCAGATTCCCATGTGGCTTTACTTTGTAGTTCTACAATTACAGACTGTAGTCCATGTGTTGCACTACATTAGTCTGGACTCCAACAGAGCCGCTACAGGTCAGGTACTATTTGGGTAGTGGATCATTCTCAGCAGACGTGGTGGTGGTGTATTAGTGTCTGTTGTGCTAGTACAAGTGGATCAGTCAACTCAGAACCAGACCAAAAGTGTCCCGTGGGTCTTATGTGGTTGTGCTAGTATTATACCGCATCAGTTGACTGTGTGCTTTGTGTAATGCTTCCACACTGCAAATTTTGGTCTAGACCTTTGTCCGAGGCAACGTCCACAACTTCTATTTTGGTTTGGTCCTCCAAATCCAAACAAGGTAGGTTTGAAAGCACCCTTAGTGTAGTGTACCACTGAAACCCAGTCGGTGATGCATTCACTGATTATGTTTGGGACTCGTCAGTGAGCGTGTAAGTCTTACTGGTCCTGTTTCGCATGCTTGTGTGGCTTTGAGATGTTTCCCCTTTACACAGCACTTACAGATGTGGCTTAGATGTGTAGTCCTTTCCTGCATCTGCACAGGAAAATACTGACTAAGGCCATGTTGGTGTGGAAATTGGGACAGATATTCATAATAGACATTCATCTTTTATTGTCCTGAGCCTGGTCTAAGACAGTGGCCTGTAATAGACACTCTGATTCATTATGAGTGAGGATAAAAAGAGGAATCTCAAGTTCCAGAGCCGGACGGAGGGACGGCGAGGTGTGGTCGTCCCCTGGAGGCTCCCCTGGCTCTTAGAGGGTCTACTTAAGGCATTGCTAACATGAATTGTGGGTAAGTGGTTATGAAGGTTATTAAACAGTAACCTGAAACTGTACAGGAAGGAAAAATGATCTAGTCCTGGATGAAGTGGGGCCAAGTTGATAGACCTGCTTTCTGTCCAAGCGTTTATTGAATGACCAATGAGTCTCAAGGGATAATCTTGCAGACATATCTTCACATCAACCCAGTTTGTGACACCTGGCCGACTATTAGCGTCGTTATCAATGTTTTTATCATTGTGCAGGACACGCTGTCTAATTCCAGCAGACTCTGGAGAGCACAAGCCCTTTTTACTACTCTACACCATATCACATCTTAAACTTTCCACTTTATCCTCAGGCCCAAAGGGAGAAGGTCACATTGTCTGAGACCATGATAAGCAAGGCTTATAAACTGAGCCCAGCTGGCCGGATGATTCACCAGGCAGCAGTTCATCCACATGATGGCTCCAGACTTCCTACAAATGGTAAGTATGTTTGATATCTTTGAAATCTGTCAGTTGATATATAGAACTGTGCAAATGTCTTCTGCCACCATTAGGTTAGTTATGTCATTGTTTCAGCTGTAACGACCATCTATAAATAATTCTCAGTCTCTTTATTAGAATACAATTTTTATGCAATATTAAACAGGAAAAAGCATATATTTGAATCATATATTAAAAATGAAACATAATTTAAGTAGAAGTAAAAAGTCCATGCTACTATATGTACTTAAAGAGTACATTTAAAAGTAAATTCTTTTGAAGCAGGACGTCTTTTATTGATGGTAAGGGATACATATACATGAAACCAAGGCTACACAATAACTGCATAACTGCAACTACATGAATCATCTGCAAAAAACCATACAAATGACCTCATTATCTTTCCCTAGCCACAGAATCAAAGCCTTTCCATACATAAAGAACCAAAATATACAAAGTATACAAAGAGTACTGATTAATTTAGTAAATCCTGATCTTTAGGCCATACTTAGAGTTATGATCGACTCTTTAGTATTTTAGTCCAAATCTAAACAACACTGCAGGGCGTAATGTAAAAATACTTTTGCATAACATTTAGAAATACTATGAAGTTTTTTATATACCTCTTATATTCAATACATAAATAGAATTACTCTATTGTCTGATTGATGAAAACAGTCTAAATGGTGTATAGTTGAATTATGCTAAATGTTAAAGAGTGTTAAAAAGACTGTTTAAGTTTTTTTTTGTTTTTTTTAAGAAATATTTTTCAGAGCACACCCTCGCTTTAGTTGTGATTCCTGTTTTGTGTTTCTTTAGGATACTAACTAGAAATGACTTTAATAAACAGAAAAATAAATAGATAGATAAACCAGATAAACAAACAAGAGCAAAATAATGATTTTGTGAGTAAAACCATACAGATTTCACTTTTGAAATGTAGTACGTAAAACTAAAAAGTATTAATTTGCTGATATGGTAATGGTAATTTGCAGCCACAGAGAGGTCACCAGTCCAGGGCATGTCAGTCGAGTGAGTCTACGGCACCAACCATTGCGCCACCCCTCTTACAGAATATCTTAAACACAAAGCATCTGTTTATAAAAGAAGAGTAGAGCAGCTGTGTAATACCATCACGGTCCCGGTAGTGTGTGAGGGAGGGGAGACCAGGGGATCTGGGGATCTGCAGTCCTGCAAACTCTGTGATTTGATATTTATGGTGTACATATTATATCTTATTTTGCTTGTGATTATTCATTAGCTGTTCAAACAGACCATGTCCCACACAGACACAGGGAGAACATGCAATTTCCACCCAGGTGGATACTCCATTTCACACCTTTTGTTTTTCTTCCAGATGATGAGAATTGCTGTGAGCATACTGGCCTCTTTGACTTTCTCAGCAGGGATGTTTATAGGTGGAAAGTTAAATCATGAGACGTTCACGACACCTCCGCCTGGTTCACCTGACAGACCCATCTCCCCTGAAGATCTCTTCCAGGGCTCTGGCGGTTTCTCTCCACCGTCCCATGAGTTTCACCCCATAATGGAAGGTGGCACCCCAGAGACACGTGGAGGCATCCTAATGCCTCTTCTACCAGATGACTACCCTGTACCACCTGAAGCTTACTCCATGCCACCGGTTCCTGGAAATCAATCTCAAGGATTGCGCATGTTGGGTGTGCCAGACCTGTCGTCTTGCAGTATGATCCTGGATGCTCCAGTGCCGCCGACGGCAGATCAGGTGCCTTGGTTCTGCACTTGCTCCCTGTGTAAAGCTGGTAACGTTGGCCCAAAAGGAGACAGAGGAGACCGAGGCTTACCAGGTTACTAATCAAAAAGAAATTAATTCTGGAACTTTAAAGCTAGTTTATGTAGCTTCTCTAATGCCTTTTTCATGCCAGGTCCACCTGGCAGTCCAGGAAGTAGAGGTTTCATTGGTTCCCAAGGTCATCCAGGGTTTACAGGTCGGCCAGGGATAAAGGGTAATCCCAAAAAGACTTACTGATCTAAAACATGCCTCTAAAAAAACAGGACAAGATGACATGACTTTTAATGTTTCTAGGTCAGAAAGGTGAAGAAGGCATCCAAGGAATTCAGGGTTCGAATGGTCCAATGGGAATCAAGGGAGAACGTGGACTCAAGGGTGAGTAGGTCTTCAAAAAAGACATGCTCACTACGACGACGCTTTTAATATTTGATTGCATTGCTTTCAAATATTGAACCTTGTTCCACAGGTGAAAAAGGAGATGTGGGCATAGAAGGGAAGCCAGGAGACAGAGGACCACCCGGTCCACCTGGAGAATGCCCTGCATCATGTGATTCCATTAACGGACCTCCAGGAGAAGTTGGTTTACCGGGAGTGGTTGGACCAAGAGGTCTCCCAGGATCCTCGGGTATCACAGGGCCAAAAGGCAAGAAGGGGGATCCAGGAGAAATTGGCATGCCTGGAGTCCCTGGTGCTGACGGCCAGAAAGGGGATAGAGGAGAGCGAGGCATGTGCCTTTGTGCTGATAGTGCCAAAGGTGCTGATGCTAATCAGGGACCTCGTGGGTTAAAAGGTGATAAAGGTGATGCTGGTTCTCAAGGGCTTGTAGGTTTGAGTGGTGCTAAAGGTGAAAAAGGAGAATTAGGAATGCCAGGGGTTCCTGGGCCCTGCTCACCTGCTATCCAGTCTGCGTTTTCTGCCAAATTGGCTGAAAATTACCCGACGGCGAATAAGCCAATACCTTTTAAGAGAGTTATTTACAACCTACAGTTTCACTATAACCCCATGGCAGGTGTCTACAAGGCTCCGGTTAATGGTACCTACGTCTTTAATTATAACTTGTTCTCCTCTGACAAAGTGCTGAAAGTGGGAGTCTTTCACAACTTCGTCCCTGTCGCCAAAAGCACAGCCTGGGCCAGCTTCTCGGTGGTCTCTCAGCAGGTTGTGTTGCACCTGAGCATGGGCGATGAGGTGTGGCTGCAGGTGAAGGACACAGACAGTAACGGCTTGTACACCAACAGCGAAAGCACCAGCACCTTCTCTGGGTTCCTGCTTAATCCAGACAACTGTGATGAACCCCTATCCCGATACGGGCTAGAGCCCCTCAGTGGCACGTACAACTGGGGAACCCTGGAGGACCCGAGCGACCCGTAAAACACAGATTATTGTTTAAATCGGGTTCTGAGTTTAAGGTAAATTGCCTTAGCCACACAACATAAACACCATATAGTAAAACTAACAGAACTTGCAGTGCTGTTAGAGGAGAAAATACTAAATCATGTATTAACATGCTACATAACATAATCCTATAATAGGGCACTTTATACAGATTTTAATGTAGGGGTGCAAATCGATTCTCTCAGAATGTTCGACTAAAAGTAGTAAAAATTGCTTCATTTCCGAAGCTAGAGTCTAATAGTATTCCTATTCCCTGAATCGACTCGATTCCGAATCCCATACCTAATAGTATTGCTGCGAGCCGATTATCAGAATCTCTTATTCTAAGTAATGAGAACCGACTCAATTTCAAAGCTTGCATTTTATCTTTTGGCTGTGAGCCTATTCTCTGAATCTTTGATTCAAAATGGTTAGAACTGATTCATTTCTAAAACTTCTGAATCTCTTAATCAAGATCGTGAGAGCTGACTGGTTTCCGAAGCTTGCGCCTAATAGTTTGAATAAAAGATTTGTAGAATGAACTCTGATTCAACGCAGTGAGACTAGGTACTAAGGTTTTTCCGAATCTCTTATTTAAGATTGGGAGAACTGACTTTATTACAAAGTTTTTTAAAGAAGTTTTTTTCCTAATAGTATGGCTGCGTGCCAATTCTCTGAATTTCCGACTCAAAGTAGAAAGAAATGATTTGATTCTAAACCAATTCTTTGATTCAGTGATACAGTGAACAGGGATAATCTTAGATAATCTTTTATCTATATGATCTATTATTATAGATTATAGAGTAGAACCTAAGATAGTTATACCACAGAATTGATGACTCTAGATAGTAATACTGCTTGACTAATGTGCTCTGTATTGATGCTCTGTCTGAAAAAGTGCTGTATATTAATGAATTCTCTGAATCCTAAGACAAACTAAATGAAATCTTTCTGTCTTTATGATCGTGTAATTGTGTCTACAATGAAAAAACCTAAAACATTTGATACATTTATTGAAATTGACCACCAAACTAGACAAAAAACTCATTGCATTTAATAAAATACATTATAAACTGATTTAATAGCCATTCTATGGTCCCGAATCCTGGCCATACAGGGTGTGATGAGTACCCCCTCCCAGAGGTTTCTTCACAGTTCCCCTGCAGAAATGTTCCCTTCCTCATCGTCCTCCATCCCCTTTAGGTTGGAGCGCTTGAACTCCTCAAACACCATCTCGTCCTCCAGCTCACTAAACATAAAGCACAGTACAAAGTACAGTGACGGTACGGGAATGAGACGATTTGAAAAGTAAAGGCCTGTTCACACACCAAAAAAAAAAACAGATCTGATTTTTAACCAAATGGGACCTTCACACCAAGTGCTTTAGTTTTTCGTGCTTTAGCTTTCTATTATTTCTCATGTGTTGTATTGGAATGTAATGTAATGTGTTGGAGATTTTGCCACATTTTTTTTCACATCATCCATTTAAATAAACATTAAACAAGAACACAAGTGTGGATAAGTACAGGAAGTACTAGTATATATATATATATAGCTTTATAATCACAGATTTTCTTTAATATCCATGTTGGATTTTATAATCAGCCTGTTACTCATCCTATAAGCTCTTATGAGCTGTTCTGCCTGGCAACCGAGCTTTGATTGGTCAGCATGATTTTAATGGAAAAGTTTTAACAGGCTCTGATTGACAATTTCAGACTGTGTGAACGATGAGATTAAAATACATTCTTTTCCAAACTCAACCCGGTGTGAAAAGGCCTGAGTAATCCTGTAAAAATGGATTAAAACATGACTGAAATTAAATTGTAGACTGACCTTTCTTTCTCTTTGGGAAGCAAAACAGAAGCAAAGTGGATAAACGAGTTAAATACAAGATCTTTCTTATTAGCTAAGTCAATATATAATCAATTCAGATCACAAATCCAGGCTATTAAGTAGAAGAAAATACTGAGAGTTGGCTACCAAAAATTTCAACCTTGACTGGGACTCTATTACTAAAAGTCACAGCCTTGACTGGAACCCGACCTCAAAATGTCTTGACCTTGACTTGGATTCACTACTAATGATCTCAACCTTGACTTCTGTAAATCTGTGGGTTTGCACAGATACACGGCTTCTCTTTACAATGACTGGTCGACACGCCAACATCGACTAAGCAGCGTTATCAACTGTGTGATCTGTAAGCGATCAGCTGATGGGGCAGGTTCTAATTGCAAGCATAGTACAAAAAGTATAAAGTCGTTAATCGCATTCACCTGTATCAGGCTTTGGATGCATCAGCTGGAACGGCAGCTCCAAACCAACCTCGCTATAGAGAACAATTCACAATTATTTTACAGCCTGTATACTCAAAATATATATAAATAAATAAGTGTGAGAGAGAGAGAGAGAGAGAGAGAGAGAGAGAGTAAAGCCATGCATACATTTGCAATTGCAGGATTGCTGCTTTTCTTCTATGATTTTGGTAAAACTTCATTGAAACAACATTAGCAACCACATAGCAACTGTGAAGCAACAATATATAGCAACAGCCTAGCAACCAAGTAGCAACTACTTAACGACAATTTAGCAGCAGCCTTGTAACCCCATAGGAACTACATAGTAGAAGCCTAGTAACCACATAGAGACCACTTAGCAGCAGCCTAGCAACCATATAGTAACAGCCTAGAAATCACTTAATGACCACTTACCAACATGTTAGCAACCACAGAGTAACAGACTAGCAACCAATTAATGACCACCTAGCAGCATGTTAGCAACCACATAGCAACCACATAGTAACAGCCTAGCAACCACTAGAAACTAATAGATGGCTGTGACAAGGTAAATTATGAGTTTGATCATGAACCAAATTTAGTTCCTTTGATTCCAGTCTAGGGTGGTTCAGACCCTTTTTGAGTCTTGGTCCTGCCAAAGTTTATTTTTTATAACAACAAGTTCCTTGCCACTGTGACCCACCTGGATCCCATCAGCCTATAAAAGACAGAAAAAAACCAAACATTAGCCAACATATAAAGATGATAAACTTTGTGCAGATTTCTGCAGGAAAACAAGTATGCGTACTGACCCTCCCATGATGAGCTTTACCATGATCCTGTAGGAGACCAGAATCCCCAACACCTCCTTCAGGACGCCCTCTTTTATTCTGCACCACAGAATAAAATAATGAAATGACCATGTTTCAAAAGACCTGCAGTCTGCATTATAAAGAACGGAAAGCTTAAGCTGACATGCTGGTGGAGGCCAGATTGGTGTCTTCATGCTTCAGTTTTCCGTCCAGAGCGATGCCACGCCTTTCCTTGTTGTTTGCCAGTAAAGGGAGAAGTGTATAGACCTTCTCCATTTTACCACCCGGACCCAAAGTGTCTCTGCAACAAATGTAAAACATGATTATAAATAAGAAGCAATCTATGAATAAAACAATATCAGGTTCATGGTACCATCCTCTTAAGTTTTACGACTTTAAACTACACTCTCTTGTTGTATAAATCTAGATTATTGTAGGGTTCTCCTGCAAGTCTTTTAGTTCCAATGCAGCATGTCTGGTATTCAATTTCCACTGTTATGTTCCCTTGCTCCCTGTAGCTTCTGCATCAGATTCAGCACCTTCTTATGTAAAGGCTCTAATTAAACCCCACTCTGGAACTTGTACCCTTTGAACCCTAGGAGGTCTTATTTGGATGTTCTTGGGATATTTCATATTTGTACTAGCATGAGGTGTACTAAGAAGAACAAAAACGCTTCTAAAAACACTCACCCAGAATCCTCTATGGCCACTGACTTCATGTAGCTGTCGCTGGAGTACAGAACAACGTTGGCCGTTTGATCGACTGCAAAATGCCCGAGCAGAAGCAAATAAAAAATATCCAATTCACCACTTGATACCATGTGACCTTTGATTTGTCTCGAGCATCAAACAATTTATTTACTCACCAGAAAGAATGACGTTCCTCACCGTCTTATTGGACTCGTTATTGATGTTGACCCGGACCTTGATCGTCTCCCCATGATAGTAAGTCTGCATGATGAACAAAGGTGGTCTGATTATTTTTACCTCCAAATTGAGACCCATAGGCCAGCATATGGTGGATTGCACCACCATGAAACACCTTTGGCATCATTGATAGGTTCAGCTCACCTGCTTCTGCAGACTGGCTTCCACGTGCAGAGGTCGGTCAGACATCAGGAAGTCCCGGGTGATGGAAACAGATGGTGCAGGACCAGGTTTCTCTGGAGCATACTGCACCTTACGTATCATCAGACGCACGCTGCTCCTGCAGGGACAGACGATGGACAACATTTAAGATCAAGATAACCATGAAGCGACACCTCATTTAAGGTCATCTGGTGCTGCTGGAGCAGAGCAGAAGGTCAGGAAGGTCAATGAGATGCTGACCGCTTTCGGACTTTGGCGTCCAGGTTCTGAGCACTGAAGGCTTTCACCTCAAACTCAACTGCACAGTGCTGCAGAAAATAACGGAGACAGCTTGAGTTATGGCATGTGTCCAGAAACACATTTTTTTTTTCGAATGACCTTATTGTGTTTTGCGCTTTGTTAACGTAGAGTAAGGCTCACCTTGCCCACGTCAGTGGGAGCCGGCTGCAGTCCTACAGAGCACGGAAGGTTATCAGGGAACTTAAAGAGAAGCAAGAAAATTAATTAGTTGATTGGTTGATTGTTTTAGTCCAAAATACAATTCAGTACTTACTTCAAAGAAGAAGGGGTAGGCGTTGTGCCCCAGTTTGCGTAGCAGTTTCTCCTGCACCTTAGTGAGGATGCACTGCTCCTTGTCCTGTAGTGCCGGGTAGATCTGCCGGGTCGAGAGGTAAATGTCTCTCCTGAAGGCGATTCCCATCACGTCCATGTCGTCTCGGCCGTACCGGAAAGTGCAGGACAGGGTGACGAACGCTAGGGGGCGTCATGGGGATATGCCGTTACTATTTCTACTGTCCAAACTGTCCTAGTAAAGGAGGTGTGGCTTCGTTGTTTGTCTCATTAAAGGGGGTGTGGCCTCTGTTTGTCTTAGTAAAGAAGGTGTGACCTGTGATGGAGTCAGTAAAGTTGGTGTGGCCTCTGCACCTCAATCTCAGTAAAAGAGGTGTGGCCTCTGTCTTAATTTCAGTAAAGCAGGCTTGGCTTCTGTACCTGTCAGTCTCAGTAAAGGAGGTGTGGTTTGTGTGTTTGTCTCAGTAAAGAAGGTGTGGCCTCTGTACCTGCCAGTCTCAGCAAAGGAGGTGTGGCCTCTGTACCTGTCAGTTTCAGTGAAGGCGGTATGGCCTGTGTACCTGCCAGTCTCCGTTAAAGGAGGTGTGGCCTCTGTACCTGCCAGTCTCTGTTAAAGGAGGTGTGGCCTCTGTAACTGCCAGTCTCAGTAAAGTGGAGGTTCCTCTGTATTTGTCAGTGAATTACCTTTTCTGCCCTTTAGTAGTTCGGGGTCAATAAGAACAATGCCATCTGTTCACAGGGAAATATATAATGGATTAAATATTGCTACATTAATTAATTGATTGATTGGTTAAGTGAATAATAAAGCAGGCACTCAGCAATCCCTACCTACTGGATCCACCGAATCCACATGATCCACAAAATCCCGCCTTCCCATATACACAGCCACCTGTCTCACACACACACACACACACACACACACACACACACACACACACACACACACACACACACACACACACACAC
>JAUZST010007222.1:0-14316 GCA_034779995.1 Parotocinclus haroldoi | reverse complement strand
CACAGCCATTTAAAAGCAAACAGTTTGCTCTTCTAATTAGCATGAAGAAGAATTAAAGACTGAATTACAGAGCAAACATTTCTTATTAAGATGTAGCCTTGCTGTATAATAGATCAAATATAAGAGAATAATCCCAGAGCTGTCAGGAAGAAATCACAGTGGTAACAACTGTGTCAAATTGTTATTTCCTCAATAGAATAGAAACCTGGTCATGTAACTTCGAGTTTTTAGTACTGGAAGGAAGGAAACAGTTATTATCATAGCAGGACCTCTAGTGTCCATTTTATGTAACTGCATTCTATGGATACAGCAACAGTAAAGAAATGAACCAAGATTTAAATCCAAATAAAATAAAATGTAGAGTAAGGATAATATAGTCCAAGCAAGGCTGGTTATTGATAATGATATTCAAATATATTTTATAGCCAGGCAGATTTAACTATATTTTATCTATTGTAAAGGTTTTCAATTCAATTCAATTCAATTTTATTTATATAGCGCCTTTTACAATGTAGCATCGTCTCAAAGCAGCTTTACAGTAATACAATCATCTAAAAGGCCAATTCCAAGTTGAACAAGCCCAGGGCGACAGTGGCAAGGAAACACTCCCCAAAATGGTAGGAAGAAACCTTGGGAGGAACCAAGACTCAACAGGAAGGTACATTAATAATGCACGTAACTGGAGCTTCCATCACAACTCTAAACAGGGCCATTTAGGGGCGGCACGGGGGTTCGGTGGAGCGGCACCGCTGCCTCACAGCAAGAAGGTCCCGGGTTCAACCCCAGGGCGGGGCGGCCTGGGTCCTTTCTGTGTGGAGTCTGCACGTCCTCCCCGTGTCTGCCTGGGTTTACTCCGGGTACTCCGGTTTCCTCCCACGGTCCAAAAACATGTGTGTTAGGTTAATTGGTGTCTCTAAAGTGGCATTTAGTGAGTGATTGTGTGTGTGTGCCCTACAATGGATTGGCGCCCCGTCTAGGGTTGTTCCTGCCCTTTCGCCCAGAGCTCCTGGGTGGGCACCGGCTGGCCCCGTGTGGATTAAAAGTAAAATAATGGATGAATGGATGGAACGTTTCGAACACTAATGCACTTCCTGTACACATTAAACATGTCTGTCCAAACATAAAGAGAGATTGGCTTAGCCGTGCATGCTGACTCGCCCTATTTTTGTTGGATATTTTTGTGCTCATGAGGATGAGACCCTGAGAGTGAGAACAAGACAAATCTTTCTGAATTGTCAGTATTCTTGTCAGACGTGTTTCCAAATGCAAGGAGAATAACAGAAGGAACTACACGAATATTACATTACAAGAGTATGTAGAATTAGCAATCAGGCAAAACCAATGAAATAAAGCTTTTAGTAAAAGTAAACAAGATGAAGAGTAAAAATGAATGAAACATCAGATTAGAGAATGATCTGTGCCGCTGTGCCAATAAAATACCAGAAATTAAATGTCAGAAATCATTCAGACCACGATGTGTAAACAAGGCTGCCTTAAATGTGCCACGGTGCTTTTCATCATCTCCAGCTCTAACACACTCATTATCGCTCACCCTCTGCCTCGCTGTCATCCTGAACATCTACGATCATCTTTCAAGTGGCCGTTTGTTGTTATTCGCTTCCTTCCACAGAGTGGCATGTCAGGTCCTAACAAGCTGATGGCAGCATGCAGGGCATTCTGAATCCTCCTTTGAAATGATCGTAGCCCAGATAACACGCTTAGCTGATTATGAATGATGACAGCTTCTGCCTCTACTTTCCGAAACGTTCAGAAATGTCTTCTTTTTACGCATCTCAGTCAAAATGTCTGTCTATAACCTACCTAAAGTACGGTTGTACCTGCAATATTCTACAAATATATTTTAATAAAAGGGTGGTGTTCATAAAATGGGGCACACAGCATTCTGAATTGTTATGGCCTATATAGCGCGTAGATGGTGCGGTCCGTACGGTAAGTCCTTTTCATACGATCCGGTCCTGTTCTGAGAGTTCCGGTCCTAAAGTTCGTCAATCCATCATAAGCTGCGTCCCAATTCAGGAGCTTCATCTTTTGAGGGCCACATCATTTATGAGCTTAATACCAGACATCCTGGGTTTACATTTGTGTGAAACTTCCACTAAAGAAGAGATCTGTAATGTACGGAGTCAGAACCACAATCACTTATTGATAAACTAAGCATCCTTATGCCTTAAGTGCCAGAGATGCAGACTAACCTACGGTGCTGCCACGCTAATTCTGCCAGCATATTAAATTCACGCACATTAACATCTCTGAAAGTTTGTTGCTTCATATCTAGTTTCATATCTAGGGGACTTATTGCACTATGGTGGCCCTCGGTAATCAGTAATCAAGGTAGGGTTCCTACCTTTCTCCGGAGCGTTCGGCCGTCCTCGCCGGTCGCCATTACAGAGCTTTTGGTGAGGCGGCTTATATCCAGATCGTGTATTATTATCGTGATCATGTCCTGATCCCAAACAGCTGCTTCACGTCCTATAAAGGTGTGGTTAGCGCTTTTCGGTGGACCGGTCATCATCATTTCACTGGTATTCCATCTCCGGTCGGTTTGCGCGTTTGACCACGGGAACTCTCGCGCCCTTCCGTGTCCCAAGAGATAGTGGTAAAGTCCAGGGGCTGCTATTGCTGATGGACTGGTATGGGCGGGTAACCCCCGAGGTAAAATTTGTGTATTAGGGGCACTTTGAGGGATTTCCCGTCCTGTACTCGCACGCTTTGAGCGTGCGCTCTTCCGTCGTCAGCACCTACCTAGCCTCACTCTAGCCGGGTTTACGTCCCGAATAGGACGCGCCCTAGCCTGGCTTTTAAGCTTCTGAGCTCACGCTCGCCCTCTGGCCCTGTGGCGCCCTCTACGCTCTTTAGAGTCGCCACCCGGTTTCGTGTTCGATGCACACGCGCCCCGGCATGGCTTGTCCTTAATTGCATGCACATTCGAGCTTATGCTCGCTCCCTGGCATTTGGACTACCTCCGTGCCTCTCCATTTGGGAGACGTCCCAAACCGTGCTTCTGCACGCCTGCCCCGACTGGCTCTTTGGCACCCTCTCGCAACCAGTTTGCGCGTTGCTCCCTCTCGGGATACAATACCATGGCGCGCCCCTTCATCCTTTAGGTTTTTTTGTGTTAGGAGCCTAACACTTCACTTTTCATCCCTTTCCAGTTGTTTTATATTATTTCCTCATTCTTATTACACATCGTGGGATACGTTTATCCCGCATACCTGGGTCCTATTTAAAAAAAAAAAGTACCACATCTCGTAACACTATAGTATAATTGTGACAGGGAGACGTTCGTTTTCATGTGTTTGCTGCTGGCAATACGATGGCCTGTGCTGGACTGACCATGGCTACTTCATGTTTTGACTTGAATTTGTGATTCATTCTCAAACTCAAACACTACATTTACACACTGTCAATATGGAGACACCTCGGATCACCAGTGAAGAGCAAGGATAGGAGCGAGGATACCAGAATGTAGCTGGTACATAGATAACATGGGACTGAGGTAGCCTGGCAGTTAAGGTACTGGACACTGGACCTGATGGTCTAGGGTTCAAATCTCATCCCAATCCCACGTTTGCCAAAAAGCTGCCAGAGTTGGGTCCTTAAGCAAGGCCCTTAACCCATGATTGCTTGAACTGTAAGTGTATAAGTTGTAAGTCGCTCTGGATTAGGGTCTGCTAAATGCTGTAAATGTAAATATAAATGCAACATGCATATGCTGCCAGGGGAGACATACCAGCAGATAAGTCACATTCTCAGAAAGAAAAAAGTTCTTATGAACCAAGCAAATATGAAAGCTGATATAGCGGTCGGTGTTTTAATCATTGTGGCTGGAGTAAGCCATCCAGAGTCACACCGAGATCCTTATCCTGTGCAGCCTGGAAGGACTGTGAGGGCATATGGTTATTATAAATCCCAGTCTAGAAAAGATGACTAGATTCAGGCTGGGTGGGCAGCCAGCCAAGAAAAGTTGTGAGACAAACCATCGATATCCTCTGTAACACTAACAAAGCTGTGTCATCCATGAAGCAGCGATATTAGTTGTGTAACCTAATCCCCGAGCCTAGTCATTTATTTTGCATCCAAGGAGAACCCTGACATACTGTATGTAACGGATGTACACGGATCGGGTCATTAAAGCGAACTGATGACATGAAGATTTCTGTGAGTTTCTGAAGCCTGACAGCAATTTTTATATCCAATAATTTATATCCGGAAAAAAAATATAATCCAGGCTGCTTGTTTTCCAGGAGTTTTCTTGTAGAGACACGTGCAAGGACTGTGTGTTCAAAGATTGCAGCCTGGAATGAAAGAAGGAAAAAGTTTGCAGATTCTCCTTGATTTCTTTTACAGATAGAAGAAACCAGGCCAGTCGACAACGACGCGTTTATTGCTCAGATATGGTGCAAGCTTTATGGCCGGTGTCCAGTATAGCAAAAATGATGGTGCTTTATAAAGCCAAAATATTGTCAGGTAGAGATGACGCATGTCACGTGCATAAACGAGAAAGAATATCATGTGCACAT
The DNA here is from genome assembly GCA_034779995.1 of Parotocinclus haroldoi. Lineage (NCBI taxonomy): Eukaryota > Metazoa > Chordata > Actinopteri > Siluriformes > Loricariidae > Parotocinclus > Parotocinclus haroldoi. Next base: position 9,775 of record JAUZST010007222.1, on the reverse strand, counting down.
CTAAAGAGATCAGCAGATACCTTTATCCACACTGGCATAGGATAGAGCTGAACAATTGATAGTTAAAGGCCTTGCTTAAGGGCTCAGAACACAGATTGGAGCCAAAAGGCTTGATTTATTCCGCTCCAGAGTCCCTGAAATTGTTGGCTCAGTAGCCAGTGGCAGCTGCTTAACCCAGTTTCTAGCATCTAGCATTTCTAGCGGACAGTCTGTATGGCCTGGAAATGGAGTCATGCTGTATGCAGAGTAGAATAACAGAAAAAGGAAGGAAGGCTGCTGAGAAATGTGATCAAAATCCTTTCCGGGTCTATCTGCATATCTCTGAGAAGATGGGACGCTCCCCTGATAAGCTTCTGAGAACCTGCTGTAGTTCTATAAAGGAGGTGGGAGAGGGGGAGTGCAGGGGGCTTTGGGGTTGTAGACATAGCAGTGATGAGTTTCTGCTTCTTGCCCTGGCTGTGCAAATGAAAGTCTCAATTATTCTCACACAGAGCCGACGCTTGTCATTTTTCTTTGATGTAAAGATCCTTTACATGTTTGCAATACTTATGTCAGCGCATTCTCAAGGTCAGATGTGCGGCGTTGTTAACGTCCTTCCAGATGTGCATCGATTGTATGTCTGCACTTTCTATTGTTTAATGTCCGTTTCTGCACTTCATAACCGTGATGATGCAGCGTTATGCAACGTTCCAGAACATTCTGTCTGCACTGAGTTAAGCCTGGCATTTCCTTTAGCACACACACACACACACACACGCATTCTGACACGCTGAAGTATCTTAGAGGAGGGTTTTGTACTAATAAAAAGGAGTTCAAAGACATTGTGTGAAATTAGTCTCAGGATAAAATGTGGCGATTTTACAAGGAACTACGGTGCAATTTCCTTTTAGTGCTGGATACCGACGGAGTTTAACACACTCTGCTTTTGAGGAGGACTTCACTGTAAAAACTAAAGATCTGAAAGATAAACGACTCTATTACGGTGGAAGTACACTTTGCTGGTTTAACCGATATTTTGACTCTGTCGTAGCCAGCTCTCTTTTTTTTTTACTGGCCAAATATAGGCAGTAGTGCTCATGAGGGTGAAATGGGGAGTAGGATATTCCAGATCTGATAGGGACCTGTTTGCATTGTGTGGCATGAGGTAGTAATTTCAAATTGATTCCGTGTGAAATTGCTGTTAGCGTGCCACTTTAGCGCATTGTGGGATTTATGTAATACGCCATGTTCTTTGACTTCCCACTGCAAGGATTTGCTCAGAAACGCTGTTCAGGTTTCAAGATTGTTTTTTTCCGCGTGAAAAAAAGCCACTAATAGCTGTCAATGTTTACTGTGAGCCCCAGGTCCTCTAGAGCTTGTGCAATATAATAAAAAGTTCATAACTTTTACTTTGTTCTTTTTAAAGCTGTCAGCTTTAAAAACTTCAAAAAGCACCAAAAGCTTCTTTTTTTTCTTTCAGTGAAAGTCAGGCCAGATCTATTCTTTCATATCGTTTCTGATCTTCTATTGTCCGCTTTTGGTGAGCTCAGTTGAACTGGAGCCTCAGTTGACTGTTCTCAGCTGACGAGAGCGGCACCCGGTGTGGTCTTCTCCTGCTGTAACCCGTCTGCTTCAAGAATCGAAGGGTTGTGCATTTAGAGATGCTCTGCATACCTCGGTTTGAATTCGAACTGTTACCTTTCTATCATGTCAAACCAGCCTGCTTTCTACTCGGACCTCTGGCATCAACAAGGTATTTTCAGCCAGAGAACTGCCCTCACTGCGTTTCTCTTTTCCGAACCGTAGAGATGGCTGCTTGAGAATTCTAGCAGATCAGCAGTTTCTGAATTTCTCGAACCAGATCTTCTAGCACCAACAGCCATGCCAGTTTCAAAGTCACTCAAAGCACGGTCTGAACTTCAGCAGGTCCTTTTGACCGTGTCTACATACCATGCACAGTATCTCCCATGGTTGGCTGATTAGATTTTCCATTAACGAGCAAATGAACGGGCGTTTCTAACGAAGTGGGCAGTGAGTATACACAGTATATAATACCATGATCAAATACAATCTATTTAAATATCCTAATATGCATATTTAAAGATGTATATAAAAAAAAACTACATTTACATTCACAGTATTTAGCAGACAGTCTTACCCAGAGCTACTTACAACGTATATAATCTTACAGTCCTTATGCGTCTTGCTCAAGGTCCCACCAATGGTAGTTTTTGCCAGAGTTGGGATTTAAACATCGGACCTTCTGGCCCATACTGATCCTGACCTGCTAGGCTACCAAAGTCCCAAAGGTTTACATTTATGTCATTAAGAAGAAGCACTTATCCAGAGTGAAGACAATTCTTACAGTTAATGGGCCTGGACCCAAGGAACCAACGGTGGCAGCCTGGAGGAGGTGGGATTTGAACCCTGGACCGTAGTCCATAGTCCACTACCTTAGTGCTACACACACCCAAGTTGTCTCAGACTCAACAGCACATTTATCATGAAGGTAAATGAATGTGTCGTTCATGTGAAGTCTGGTTCATCACTTCACTGCTGCATGCAGAAATAAATGAATATATAAATAGTTACATGAGGCTCTGATTAGTCTTGACTGTTCTCGCTGCATAATTAAAGCAGCGGCAGTCCTGGCTGCAGAGATTTGATGACAGACAGGACTGAATCCATTTGTACATAATAGGCTTCCGAAATAAAATGTGAAGCCGTTTTCCATTTGTAAATTACATGCAGCCGTACAGCAGCAAGTCAGTCCGGGTGATATGGACGCGACTATGTGGATGGAGAGCGATAAGAGATGCATGGCACTAACAAGGCAGCAACGTGAGTCAAATAACGAGGCTCTACAAAGAGAGAGAGAGAAAGGGAGGAAGAATTATGCCTTCATTACTCCCACTCGCTTTATACAGCAGGAGGGACAGGAGGCTGAGTTCACCTAACAGACCAGCTGATTTACATTCATACCGCCAGCTAGATCTGTTCACTGCCTATACTTTGATTCACTTCATACACAAAGGGTTAGTGGCGTCCCATTTGTGGTCGCAGTCACATCTTGTCTCGAGCAGGAAAAGATACATTCCGTAACTGTGCTCAATTAACCGTCAGGCAAGTCCAACATTAATCCATTATCTTCTGCTTAATCCACACGGGGTCGCCGGCCGGGCCGGTGCCCACCCGACAACTCTGGGCGCAAGGGCAGGAACAACCCTAGACGGGATGCCAATCCATTGTATGGCACACACACACACAGTCATGCACACACAGTCACGCACTAAGGGCCACTTTGGAGACACCAATTAACCTAACATGCATGTCTTTGGACTGTGAGTACCCGGAGTAAACCCAGGCAGACACGGGGAGGACATGCAGACTCCTTCTTGCTGTGAGACAGCAGTGCTCCCCACCGAACCCCCATACTGCCCCTATATGAAAACATATTCAATATGAAATAACAATCATGTATATAATGAAGGAATTGATTACTACAGTGTTTACTTCTTAAAAGTACAGAATGCATAAAGTTATAAAGAAAATTCTTGTACTGTGAAAACAGAAGTTATAAGAAAAAGATATGCCTTTTGAATGTTTTTTTTTTTTTCAAACAAAAAAAAAAAATGAAGATGCAGCTTCCTTCTGGGTCTCGGTTTCTTTTCCCCACTGTCTCTGATTTCTGTTCGTTAATCTAACGGAGCCTCTCCCAGCCCTTAACAGACTGTTATGTTATGCTACCTGGCAAGCTAGCCAGCTGTACCCATCTGACAGCATTATATAATTTGGGCGTTAGATGCTGAGGCGTTACAGCTGTTGTTAATTAAAGCTGGTTTTAACAGGTGTAGCGCAGGTGCAACCTTAACCATAATGTGCATATATGCAGATTAGAAGTGTGCGATAAAGAAAAAAATGCTCTTCTTAATATGACAGTCAGTGTTGCTTACAAAAGACATTTTTTTGGAAATCTCCTTTCAAAAAAGTAGGGAAGCCACGCCTTCTTTATTCACTAAACCCGAAGCACTCAAGTAAAAGCTGCAGGAAGTTACAAATTTGCCAAAACAACAACTGTATGCTCTAGCGGAGCATCCGAGCTGATCTCGATCCCGGTCCTCGATGGTGCATTCGATAGATGAAGTTTGTCATGATTTCACATTCTGCTAAATGTCCACAGAGGGTGAAATAAGTTCGTTAGTCAAGTTGTCTTTAAAGGCAGTTGACGTCTGATGTCGTTTTTTAAATCAACATCCATCTTTTCAAAGCCAATCCACCACCATGGGAGTGCGCCTCGTGTAGCGATTAAATATAACCAAGCAGACTGCAAGGATGGTGGTGTCTGTATTTTGCCTCCAGTTGGTTCGCTCATTTTTAGCTTCAGTCGTGTGCTGCTAGGTCAAACGTTTAGCTTGTGTGGTGGCTCAGGATGGCTGTATGTACTCAGCGCGCATGTGCAATAGTTCATCCTGCAAAGCGCAAAGTGACTGATGGTTAACACGTCGTTAAAACGACCACATTTGAGATATACACCTATACCTATATATAATATAAACTATATTGTACATCCCTATCTGTCACATGCTGTGAAAAGAAAAAAACACAAAGCCTGAAAGATGCCAGTGCAACAATAAAGAATGGGATGAAAACAATGTATTGTTTACGTTTTCAGTAATAAATGCGTCCTGCTAAAGCTTATATTGTACATGCCTTGGCAGTGAATATTTTTTTCAGTTAATAGTTAAAATGCAATTCCACGCTAAATTGTTTGATACATCAGCAAAAAAAACTTTGGCTTAAGTTGCCATAAATATTAGAATACTGGATATCCATGTGCTGGATTTCCTGGGCTGGTGTTGTGCCCACTAGACACTAGACTGAAACTTATCCCTTTCGGATGAAGGGTTTGGTAAGGAAGCTAGCTACATATTGAATTGCCATGCCTCAGGGATTTCTATTCTCTGAAAGTATAAACCCTCCTGTCAGTCAGACAGGGGCTATCAGGGAAAGGACACTTCATTTGAGTCCACTCTAAACACCACAGGTCTGTTATCACCCTCACGCAGATGCACCAGCTCTGCTAATCTCCTCATTAGAGGGAACTTGCTATTAGAACAAAACGCTTTCCTGAAGCACCCTGGTTTCACATTGTAGAATTTCTCCTTTAAACTCTGCTTAAGTCTGACTTTCAGTCGTAATCCTGTTCTGAACGCCAACTGAGCGCCCGCTGTTGTTTTCCCCAAGGATGTGGGGTCAGAGCTGCCGTTCGGGCTGCATAACTCTGAAAATAAAGAATGGATATAAAGAATAGATGTAATGCATTTTTCATATCCCGCACATAAGGGAGCGAGCAGAAGGGCAGTAGTTTTTTTCAGTGCAAAGGCACATCTTTGCAGAAAAAGCTCTCGCATCCACAGCCACCTGCCACATGCTGCCTGACGTTCTGTCAGCAGCCAACGACGGAGATGCAAACTCTCTCGCTGCATTATTCAGCTTCACTACGCTAATACGCTACGCCACGAAAATCCGAACAAGGATCACAAGACTGTATAGCCATTATGAATCATGACAACTTACAGGATGCAGCTGTGACTCACCTGCATTCATACTGCTTAAAACGTACCCAGTGTCAAAAGAATGCGGGGGTAGTGGTGCACCTTATGTATTTATATAGCCATCTGAGACTGGACGCCATAAAGGATGCCATCGGTCTACAAGTGCTCCGGATGCCGAATAACGATTGAACGCTGCAGCAGGTAAGGCGATATTTGAATTCAGTATTTTTTTCATTTGTATTAATGTCTGACTGTTTTCCTGATGAAAACTGGCTGAACTATTCATACTTTCTGTTAAATTTAGGCAAACGGCCTATGATTCTGGGAAAAGAAAGAACACTTGGTACTCCTGATATACTGCATATTAGTTCTTTCCTGCTGATCCGTGTTTTTCGGAGAAAGTAAGTGATATGTATTTTTCTTAGAAAGCAGACCAGATAAAATGAAAGCAGGTCTGACCAATAAGACTCTACATCAGCACTTTCGAGCAGTCCTTACACAGTCTGGCAGACGACTTTATCCTAAGTGACTTCTAAAACTAAGCTGAGCGGTTGAGGCTTAAGGTCCACGCTTTTCCCAGAACACAGGATGTGAGATCCAACTTTGTGATTTGAACCATTCCAGAGCTGTTCACTAGCTTTCTTCTGGATTGGATTTCCATAATCTGGCAGCCAAAACTCAATGCCAAGAATTTGACGTTTTGGATTTTGTGGCCACAGTTTTGCAACCATTTCCTGATCTTAAGCATACAAAACACAAGGCCATAAATAAATGGTTGCTCAGTTCGTTATAGAGTTTGTGCACTCACATGCACTTACTGATCCGATCATGAAAGGAAAAAACAGATTTTACAAGCACATGGGTAATCAGATAATGAGAAAACGCCAGGTTTACATGACTCAATCAAAAAGAAAAAAAAAAAATACATTTCCACTTTGCAACCAGCCAATCTTCTCACACGACATAAACCTCCAAGTGTAATAACTAAATAATGCAATTCTTAACTTCCTACAACATAAACTCCCTTTCACTTTCAGATTCTCCCCAAAAGTGTGTGGCAACTATTTCACGAGTGCTGTGTTTAACTCCAAGGTTGCCAGGTCCAGTGAGAGAAACAAGCAACATGGGGGGTATTTCACAAAAGCGGGATTTCTCACATTAGCCAGATACCTTAAGCCCAAGCCTGTCCAATAGTAAAAACGTTGAGGGACATACCCATTGGACAGTCCTCATTTTTGGGATGATGTTATCTGGCAACCATCGTTGATACTGGTACGCACTTTTCAGACCTGTTCTGCAATCCATCTGGTTACGTTTCCATGTTTTTAGAAATCTGCTAAATGAGCTACAATTCAGCTCTGTGTGTCGGATTTCTTGATCTCATGTTTAAGGCCTTAATCTGATCGGAGAAATCAGAGTACGCTATTTACATGCCCACTTGAGTAACCAGATAACTGCAGATGCCTGATTATGATCAGAGTAATAAGTGTAAGTAAACCCGGTTGATTAAGTTAACTCAAGCCTGTAAAGAAAGCACTGGGTTGAGTTTTATATGGACTAATGTGACTGACCGGCACAGAGCCCTGACTGACCTATTCCTCACCCAACACATCATAAGCACCCTAGGTCACTCCTGCCTATTCCAATATCTAATGGAAAACCTTCCAGAAGCTCCGTGGTTGTTATAGCAACAAAGTGGGACCCAACTCCATTCATGGCCATGACAGACACACATGTAAGAGTGCCCAGATTCTCTCCAATCCAGACTTGTGACACCTCTGCTTTTCCACTGGCTGCTGTGGTATGCTATGGTACTATAATTATCCGTCATATGTTTTCTGTGGCTGAATATCAAATGGCATTCTGGACTTCATCTGCAAACCTGTTACACGGGCCCAAACAAATGCTTTCGAGAGAGGTAACTACAGACCGACATGGGCAACAGTGGACAAAAATTCACATTACACTATATAGATGAAAGTTTGCGGACACCTCTTCTGATTAGACAAAACAGTGGCAGCAGTGACTCTTAGAATGGCACATTTATAGGTTTACACTTCCAACAAGGCACGTCATTACCTTTATGCCCTGCTCCTCTTAAACAGAGTCCACAGAGAACTGATTTGCCAACGCTGATTGAGAACTTGGTTGGTTTTCACAGAACCTTGACCTCCATCAGAAACCTTGAAAACGGACTGGAATGTCAAACCAACCTCACAGCCGTGTCTAGTGGAAAGCCATTTAAGAAGAACAAAGGGTGTTGTAGCAGCAAATGCGAGGGGCAAAATCCCCGCTAATACCCCAGCTGGTAGTGTTTTAATTAAGTGGATTTCCACAAACACTAGTCTATATAGTGTAGGCTAATGCTGAAACGCGATAATCAGGGAGGTAGAAGGACAGTCTGAATGGACACTTTCATAAACAGCACCCCTTATTTTAAGTTATATAGTAAATAAAATGTGCAAATCTCTGCCCCTTAAGTTCATAAATAGTAAAAATCTCATTACGATCAACTGTCTTTATCAACTCTCCGGAGGTTAGCGTACAGAGATATGTTCTGAAGTCTCTAAAATCTACCCGAAGGAGAGAGAGAACAAATTAGACCCACATTCTCTTTCCACTGGGCTCAAGTTAATTATAGATCAGTGGCAAAAATTTTCAAGAGCTGCCCAGCACAAAGACGCTAACCTGTGTCCTCCTTACAGTATAGATAGCCCCGTATCACATGAGAACGAGGTTAACTCAGTCAAACCCTGTTGTCCAAGTGTACGTCCGTCAGTGCAATGGCTCAGACAGAGAACATTTGGGCTGCAGGAGCGTTATTTCCGTTATTTCCCATGGGAACACCCCGTCTACTTGTAATTACGTTAGGGCCGTACAGGTTGCAAGTGGAACCCAGCCTCTCTAATGAGATTCATCATCTCACATCATCTCACGCTTTCCCACAAACGCTAGCTCTGGTGTTAAAGGTTCCAGCATAAAATAAACAATTAAACCTTATCTTAAACGCCGATGTAAAACAGAAGCCATTTTGCATGACGTTTACTTCCAGTGTTTTATTGTTCATTGTTCATGACGGTGGCCTGGTGATTGGGATAAAGGTACCCCACGTGTTGTAGATTTCAGATTCAGTAATCAGGGATCGGCAGCATCACCATGTTGTGGATCTGTAAAAGGACAGTATTGTGTGCTTAGGCATCCAAGTGTCTAGTGCATTCAACTGCCTAGCATTTTTAGAAAGCGTGTCATTTTAGGGGACACAGCAACGATATTTTGTAAGATAAGCGAGCTCAGGGTAAGCGAGCATTCCTGAGCATCGATTTCTCGGCGAAGACCTAACTCCTGAGCTCGTGAGGGCCTTCGAATAATGTACAAACTGCAGGTTAAATGCAAAATGCAGCTTTAAGAACACTTTTGATGTTTTTACTAGAACAGTTTTTTACCTGCACACCTCCACACTGATCTCTTTCAGATCCCCGCACATCTGTTTGGAGGATTCAAAATGGGATCGTTCCAAGAGCCCCAAGCCCCTCAGCTAAATGGCTAATGGCACCTCCCCCTAAAACAGGTATGATTCAGATAGATTGGGAGATGGGAGACAGTCAACTCTGGACCGCCTGTTTGGAGACGGCCGACCTAATAAAGGATAAAGCAGAATCTGTAAGAGTCCTTTGCTGAGTTCCTCCTATTAAACAGCGTTTACGACCCAGCAGCTCCCAATTTAAATCCTCGTGGCACTTATTATACTTCACCAGCTGAGCTTTCTCAAGAAACTATATTGGAAAGCAGCATGCGGAAAATGAGCTATCTGAATGCAGCACCCAGGCACGACGTTCAAAACGTAGGTTTAATTCAACAAAATGGACTTTTTACTATGACCTAAACACTCTGTTTTTATTGTAAATGACTGTAATCATGACAATTGTGACACCGGTGTGAGATGTGTGGCGTAATAGCGTTGGCGGAAATTTTGGAATTTGAATTTGCATTGCTTGAAGTAATAGTTACTTTAACTGTACTTCTCATTTCTGTCTCAGGGTTGGAATTCTACACACACACACACACACACACACACACACACACACACGCACACACAGGTAGGTCTTGCTATCATTATGAGGACTGTCCATTGACATGAATGACAATGCAGGATTTCTGACGCTACACAAGGCATCAGTATTGGATAATAGACTCTGTGTTCCTAACCCAGTAATAACTACATTTTCTCTTTTCCCTCAGAG
>JAUZST010007221.1:0-14317 GCA_034779995.1 Parotocinclus haroldoi | reverse complement strand
CACCATACATCACTCTCGTATCACACATGCTCCGTCCGTACCGAGCTTACAGCACCTCATATCCTACACACTCAGTAGATACAACAGCTATTTACTGTAAATCCTCATAATTTATAACAATGCTTTATTGTTAGAATTAATATTGGTAATATTTTTTAAAATGTAAAATTTCTGTGAAAATCCGCGATATATTTTTTTCATGAATATATTTTGAAAACCCGCGCTGCACCGAGTCCACGAAAGGTGAACGGTGAAGTGGTGAGGGAACACTGTAAATGCATTCATTTTGCTTAACTGACCTCTGATGCCTTTCCATTAGTTTAATGAATGCATGTGCTTTAGCAGTCTAATATTTGGTGGTTCATAGGCTGAGTTACCAAGCGTGGATGATGGTTTTTTTTTTTATGTGGAATTCCATAACTCCTTGCAACAGTCCTACAGAAACTGGCTGTAACTGAAAGCGTTAGCCGCTCAAGCTTTTGGAAAGATCCCGGAGCATTATGGGAATTGTGGTGTACGTAGTGCTGCAATCCAGGATCCCGTTGAAAGTCCCCAGTAAAATGGGTTTTATGACGCCCCTGTCACGAAAAAAAAAAGAAATGTCTTCAAAGCTGAACTCGCTGACATTTTATCACCTCATGCTAGAGAGTAGCTCCAATTAATGGAGCTAAAGAAGCAGGACGGGCTTGTGAAAGGACGGGCAGAGAGCAGCTTGGCGCGGTTCCTACATTCTCTGGCAGTTTCGCGTCAGCTTTTTTTTTTTTTTTTTAGCAAAACCCCGCCTTTAAAGGGAACGTCTGAGCGGGACTGTTGGGTCAGCTTTGTGGACGCTTACGTACAAGACTTCCTGTATATTACAGGCTTTAGACTCGAGGCGAGTGTTTGGGGAAAAGTCAGACAGGAGGCCACAGGCTGACGGAAGCAGGGAAGAAAGAGTTCAGTATTATAGAACAGCGTCATGTGTCTGGCGTCTGACAGCGCCTGTGTTTGTGTCTTTGTCTTTTTGAGCAAAATCTGTTTACCGAAGAAGGAGGAAGTTCTGAGAGAAACTGAGTGAAACGCTGAGAGCACAAATACGCATCATTTCCATATCTACAGAGGTAAGATTCAACTATGGCTGCAAATGATGTCACTATTCCGCTTGTGTTGTTGTGTTTGTTTTAGGGTTAAACGGCACTGCAGCAAACAATATGTGACCATGCGTGCTAGGGTTGGATAGACAAACCAACACTAGATCTTGTTTAAGCACATAAGTTGTCTCTGTACTGTTAAAGGTGGATTTGTGTACAGATTCTTTACTGCTGAGTCATCTGAGCCCATCCTCCAAACCTCTGTCATTTCTGTTCTGGTTCCTCAGTAACTGCTGCTCATGCCTTATCCACACCCCATTTATCTCACCATACAGGAAAGTTCCGACAGTGGCAGCCTGATTGAAAAGACCTTCTTTATTGGATCAACGTACCTGAGCTGCAGGTGATGGATGAGAAAGCAGTACAAAGCAAAACTCATGAGATGGAGCGAGAGACGGAGGAAAGCAGACCTACCAAACCAGGTTGGATTTGGCAGTTGTCTTCATTTTAACCACAGTCTGTCATGGGATTATCTTAGTGCAGCGGTCCCCAAAACTTTTATTTTATCCTGCAGTGCCTCTCTTGTGTATAGATAAGGAACAACACACACTTCTGGAAGGAATTGCTAGGACTCAAATCTCAATAAATAGTGTTATATGTGTGTGTGTGTATATATATATATATAATACGCTTTACAGAGGGATTAACCGTACAGTCGCGGCCGACTCTCGGTCACTTGGACGATCATTGATCTCCACACATTTCTGTCTTTCATCGATGTGATCCATGAAGTATTTCGGCAGGATAGTGGAGTAGTTTTTGCCATTGCTTTCTCCACCCCTCCCCATTTATCTCGGCTTGGGACCGGCGTGCAGCTGTTTCCAGTTACACAGCTGGGGTGTTTTGTATACACAAGTCAATGCCAATTAGAGAAACCAATTAACCTAACACGCGTGACTTTGGACTGTGGGAGGAAACCGGAGTACCCGGAGTAAACCCACACAGACACGGGGAGGACCCGCTCCACCCTGGGATTGAACCCGGGACCTTGTTGTTGTGAGTCAGCGGTGCTACCCGTGGTGCCCCTAGTGGAGCCACCGTGCCGCCCTATGTTGATGTTTCTTATCAACAAGGTGTTTCCATGTTCTGCTGGAAAACCTAGGTTCCTGGCCATCATGTTGATATTGCTTCTACACACACCACCTGCCTAAACATCGTTAAGCTCCTTCACTCCAGCAGTAAATGGTGGTCACATAAAAGAATACAAGCGACGTAGTTGTTGCTGGTCCCCTCTCCAAATCCCCTTTACCCTTCTTTTGTTAATGTGTGCTTATGTGCTAAGGAGTTTTTTTTTTTCGTGCTTACACACTGTACTCCTTGGAGGATAGTTGGTGTTGGTGGGTGGGCCTTTTTTTTTTTTTTTTTTTTTAATCTATCCAATCTTTCCCGATGTTTACCATATTCTGGTGAAATTTTCCAATTGTGAGACTAATGAAGGATTATCTTATCCTATCTCATCTTAGGACACAAAAATAGACATATACGTCGATCAGCCAGAACATTTATACCACCTGCCTCATATTTTGTAGGTGCCCCTTGTATGTCAAGCACGTCTCTCAGTTGCTTGATTGGATTGAAATCTGGGGGATTTGGAGGCCAAGTCAATACCTTCACCAGGTCATACCCAGTTTGTGCTTCTGTAGAACAGTGACAGCAGGCACTCCTCATTTGTTTGAGTGTGTGCAGTAGAAGGAATAGTTTTCTGTCTTGTGACCTGTGCTACCGGATAACTTCCAGCTCCCTGAGTATGAAGATGGAACGACTGAACAACTACTAATGGGCTGAACCCACTTCTATGATATAAATAATCTCACAGATTCTTCAACAAGTTACCTCACGTTGTACCTTGGCCCAGAGCTAAAACTATCAAGGAAACCTGTTCTACTGGTTCAACTTTTTTTGTTTTTTTTTTTCAACAGAAGGCTGCTTTAGGCAGACTCCACATGCATGGTGTCATGTGACTTATTTGCCAACAGATTATATAGCTGGGCCTGTAAATCATCATCCACCACACCAGCATTTGTGCCAGTGTGTCGCTCCACAGCAAAGGCAGGATAAAAAGGTGCCACCTGCTTGTCGGTGGATCCAATCCTCCCTATTGGTCCTGGAACCTCTGCCCCCAACACCTCCAAACAGCTAGGTCATAACGGCCTAGATGGGGGGTATTTCATTGAAACAACCATCTTGCTTCTCGCAGTCCAGCGATGCACCTCCTCTTATGCCTGTCAACTGGGCATGATCTCTTGCATCATGGAGGCATGTCTAGCAGTCAGTGATCTCTTACCAAGAGCTACACTACCCAAAAGTAGCTTCTAAAAGCCTTTTTATAGAGCAGCGGGGAAGCACTGTTTTAAGGCAAGACCCAGTATCTAATCCGACCACACCTGTGATCGCGAACATATCTACCTGCGCTTAAACAGAAACCTGCTGAAAGGACATTTTAGTTTGTATTTACACTCATGTTTCTACAGCGGGAAGCCTTTTGTATGGTTTCGCTGGTACAAAATATGTGATCTTTCCATCTTTGTGGCGACATTTGGTTGGAGTGGTAGTATTTTAACTTGACCACGAACTCACATGCGCACACGTGGTGTTGGGTTACTTCCTTGTAAATGTTTCTTATTGTAGTCACAGTACACAGTGGTGTGAGAGTGTGAGAGAGAGACGGAGAGAACAAATGTTTAAGTCTACCTGCATCCCTATATTTAACTGATACCACTAATATATCCATATCTCCATTAGCTAGAACGTTATCAGGAACGAAACACATTCAGATAAACCAGATTTGCCTCATCTGTACCCTTGGCAGTAGAGGGCGCTGTTGTTCTAGTTTTTTTTTTTTTTTTGCAGGAAGCCTGATCTTCATTGAATATAAGTCTTAAGCCAAGTATGCCAGCACACATGGATCAAAGTCACACTTCTTCATTTATTCGTGACTGCTGATCTGCCGTTTCTCATATTGCAACATCAGTGATATATAACACTACAGGGGCTGTGCTGCTATTAAATCACTTTCCTTGTGATTGTCTGTTAAGCAATTCCGCTAGCTATGGTTTACTGAAACGAAAGAAGGCCGTCTGAGCTGGATGTCTTATGTTTATAATTGTATATTATTACCTGTCGGGTATGGGACAGCCATCTTGGGCAATCATATATTAAAATCCTCTATCTTTATCTATATCTAATATGGAAACATGGTTTAAATACAGTCACTTTGCACAGGGTCCTTAGTTTAAAATAATCCTGCTGCTACGAGACCAAACACTTAACACTGAGGTGATCAGTTAGTTGTGTGTTAAATCGTCAGCTTGATAAATATCTTTGGTTTGCTTTGTAAGGGAATGTGATACTAGAGAAACAATGACTTGGCAGATTTTGTACGTAGTCAAATGTCTTACATTTCTCATTAATTATTAGAATTTAAAAAAATCTTTGAGGATGATCTCAACATTTATGTGAAAGTATCTTCACTCCGTAACCGAAAATATTAGTACTTTATGCCTAAAAGCAACAAATTAAATGGGATGATGTAAAATGTTGAATCAAATAAAATTAGTTCTGGCAAGTGTATGATTATAATTAGTTACCTCACTCACTTGGGTGATTAATATAATTAGGGTGATTAAAAAAATTATTTTAGAATCTCTTAACGCGAAAATAATTCCTATTCCTTTTGTATTATAGTAACCTTTTATATGAAAACATTACTCGTAGTTTTTACAGGATTATAATGTATAATTATACTTACATTTATACATACATTATACATTTTAACAGCATTTTTAAGTTGCATTTGAATAGAAAAGCTGTAAATATGAAATAGAATAATGCTGCTTGTGTAAAAAGGAGTTCCAGCTAAAATCATTTAATTTAAACCATTTAAAAATGGACAAATACAGACACTGGCATTGCCATGCTGTTTGGTGCCTCTGCGCTAAGTCTGTGTGTACGTGTGTTTGAATGTAGAGCGTGAGCTGAGGCTGGTGCTGCTGGGCTGGGCCGGCACGGGGAAAAGCAGTGTGGGTAACGCCATCCTCGGCTACTCGGCGTTCGAAACCCGCGGTTCCATCTCTGAGAAGCCAGTTACCGTACAGTGTGAGAAGAGGAGCGCGAGCGTGGCTGGGAAACAGGTCTGTGTGCGTTTCTATTATGATTTCTAAGCGTAATATTCATTGTGAGTGAAAGGAATAGACTTAATTATACACATAAAGAAATGCTAAAACATTAATATGCTACTTACAGAAATTAGGGAATGAAATGAATGAAATAAATGCTGCTGTTTGAGAGCAGTATGGTTTCATTTGAGGAAAAAAAACAAACAAACTGTTTAGGACTCGTGCTTAATACAAACACATTAAAGAGCAAAAGAACATTTTAAGTCCATTTATTTGAGTAACTTTCCATATTACTGACTCCACATGCCTATTAGGCTCTCATCAGAATGAGTATTCAATTCTAATAGTTATTTGTGCTAAATTGATTGCCAATTGGTGGCACTACGGACCGTCTATGAAGAAATCGAAACCATAACCTTTCTTTAAGGTTGGTTAAGCTCTGAACGTACATAAAAACCATCATTATTACACTGCTCACAAACTTTTGGGAATATTTCTTTATAGGATATTTAACTATGGGGAAATATCACCTAGTTTTTGAAAGCAGTGTATTGCCTGTGTGTCCAAAAACCCATGCCTAAGAAATTGCAGAAATCTGTTATTTAACTTTGTTGCAAATTAGTTTCTGTTTAATTAAAACATGCTGTCGGAACAGGGTGCCCAAACATTTGCATGAAAATTCAAATAAGGCTTTTACATCGCATACCTCTTTGAATTTGTATATGCACATGTTTTGAACTCTTAAATATTGTAGTGTGTGTGTGTGTTTTTTTCTTCCTTTGTAGCTTTACTGTAATATACTTGGTTGCACTTTGATGTAAAAACTTCATACCTTGGGGATTAATAACGCTCGTTATACGTTACATAAATCTATTGTTAAGCAATTTGAGATCATTTAGAACATAGAGGGTTTTGTGCAGTGTGTTTTTTGAAAAGGAGAGAAAACTCTGATAAAAATGTACAAATGTTATGAAACGCCCCTGCTGTGTGATTTTAGCTTTTAGGAATTAAATCAGGTGATTCTGATGAACTGAATTGCTGATCAGTGTGGCATTCATAACACTGTCTTGTCTCATTATAACTATGTAACGTCAGCTGGAAAAGGATGACTGTTTATTTGCACATCTTAACTCTGTCATACCTCATCTGTCAGAGGAGAAGCTAATAGGGAGAGTTTATTTGAGTAAAAAGGTTAGTTATTGAACTTAAAATCCTAACTGTTTAAAATGTGTGTGTGTGTGTGTGTATATAATTATGAACAGTCTAAACGTTATAACGGATTTGAGATTTTCAGCTCCGTGTACATTATACGTGCTTCATGTTTTTGTACTGAGAAGACCTCAGTGTAGGTAACCTTCACGTTTATTGCACTACATGCTCTAATAAAACTACTAATAAAAGAATTTGTGTACATTTTCTAATCTACTGGTCCTGGAGACAAAACATTTTGTCCTGCGAAGGTGTAGTTTGGACTCAAATATCAGAAATCGCACAGAAATCACAGAGCTGAATTAGTAAGCGCTTTTTAAGACGTGCTCTATGCAGTTCTTTGCCACAGTACACAAACTTGAACTGATGATCTATCAGACTGCAGTACGTCATTAACAGACAGGCTGTGATTAACCTTTATTCATTATAGTTTTTTTTGCCTTACTCCCATTTGACCCTTTTATTAAAATGGCTTTACACAGCAGTACGAGCGGGCAGCAAGAACTTTAACAGAACTCGTTTATTCTTCAATACATTTTCTCTTGGTAAAGTCGTCACTGGGTAGCATGAAGAGAAGAAGAAAAGGTGACAAAGATGAAAGCGGATAGTTGATCTGAACTGTGTCTCTACATGAGCAGTATATCTATAAATAA
Organism: Parotocinclus haroldoi; assembly: GCA_034779995.1. NCBI lineage: Eukaryota > Metazoa > Chordata > Actinopteri > Siluriformes > Loricariidae > Parotocinclus > Parotocinclus haroldoi. The sequence goes on along the minus strand of JAUZST010007221.1, from coordinate 7,210 downwards.
AGTGTGTGTGTGTGTGTGTTAGTAGAAAGGAGCAGATGGGGGTAATAAAACAGAGGATCCATAGTGTAATGATCGATATTAAGGATTATCTAATGGAGGATATTGATCCTGGACGGAGAAGAAACAATTGCAATTGTTGATCAGCTGTGCTTTTTTTCCCTACTGAAATGTATTCAATGTTCCGAGCTATCCAGTCCTTAATGCTTCTCCTTTTCCCTAGCTTTGCAACTGAGTGAAATATGTTACTGAACATTCAGAAAAGTTGTCAGAATGGCTTTAATGCTGTGGCGTGTGGAAACCTGTGGAATTTACAGATCAAACGCCAGCAATATTTTAATAATGTGGTACCAAAAAACCTATATATAGGAAATGGTTTGTGGTCCAGTCCATGTATTTGTATCTGTCCGGCATTTTTTTGTGTGTTCAGTTTTTGTACCATGTTGAAGATTTGTGTTGTTTTGTATAGACAATGTGTTTTTACAAACTTGGTTTCAGAAGTGAGTGGTAGTTGTGAGTGATATTTTTCGGTTGGTAGTGATGGTCATTTGTTTAGTTTGTTTTGTGTATCTTAATATTCTATTATATATCTTTATATTCTATATATATACTGTTTTTGTATTTGAAGTTCTATCTGTTTTATAGCTATAGATATTTTACGGTCAGTGGAGTATTTGTGTCGTTACTTACAATGGAAAGGTAATGACAAGGGAGCATCAAATCAACGCTTTCACTAATACTGTTCCCTATATTCTGACACAATCTACTATATATATAATTTAGTTAATTTTTTAAAACCACTAATTTAAATCGTATTATTGGTTTGTAATGTGATTTAAATTGTTATTTACATGTAATTTAGCTATAATTCAATATACTTAATAAGTATTTATTTAATTAACATCTAGGCCACCCACGGAGGACGGGTCCCCTGTTGAGTCTTGGTTCCTCCCAAGGTTTCTTCCTTTTACTCTCAGGGAGTTTTTCCTTTCCACTGTCGCCCTGGGCTTGCTCAACTTGGGATTGGCCTTTTAAGATCATATAATACAATATTGTACAGCTGCTTTGAGACAATGTTCCATTGTAAAAAGCGCTATAGAAATAAAATTGAATTGCATTGAACACTGCTCTATAGGCCTATAGTGTATATGCACATGTACCTTGTTGCTCCTTGTTTCTACACTCATTGTCCATTTCTTTAAAGTCTGTTACCATATAGAAGCACTTTGTAATTCTACTGTAATTCAACTGCAGACTGTAGTCCGTCTGTTTCTCTGTATACGGGGTGAGTCAAAAGGGACAGGACATGTCGCATGCCGCATTGCGGACTTTTCACAAAAGCTTCCAAAATCATTGTTGAGGTTTCTTGGTCGGTAGCGTTTCTTTAGACGATCGCTACGTTTTTTTTTCCTGGTCTTTTTTTGATATGCTACATGACCACCTGCACAAAACATCCTGTGTCCTGTGCCTTTTGACTCTGTACGCTGTACTTTTAGTCCCCTTTACTTTTAGTCAGGATCCCCAGAGATCAAGTCCTATATGGGTGGTGGTTCATTCTCAGTACTGCAGTGACACTGGGGGTGGGGGTGGTGTTGGTATATGATGTGCTGGCATGAGTGGATCAGACACAGCAGTGCTGCTAGAATTTTTAAATACCTCAATTTCAGCACTGGACTGTAAATGGTCCAATGTACTAACAAACCACCACCACATCAGTATCACTGTGGTGTACTGCAAATAGTACCTGATGTGTGCTGGTCCTGACATTAGAGTACAGAGTAATGGGCATAAACATAGAGGTAAACACTGAGGTAAAGCTGGATGTGAACGTCAAGTAGTACTTTGTGAGGTATGAATGCGTAAGAATACTTTAAAATATGCAAATGAATTTAAGTACTGCATTAGTTTTTTTTGGGAAATGCTTGCGAATATTCTGTAGTGCATTGGCTGCTCTTTTGGGAACCCAAAAACCACTACAGTTATGAGGTTTAACACACAAAATATATGTTCTGTTTCATTTAAGCGTGACCTTTTTCTTTATGTCAGGTGACCGTGGTGGACACCCCAGACTGGTTCTACTCGGAGAACACACCCGAGGAAGTGCGCCATCACCTCACTCACTGCAAATCCCTGGCAGCCCCGGGTCCTCATGCCTTCCTGCTCTGTATCCCTGTCCACCAAATCAATGGGCAGGAGCTGCTGACTCTGCATGCCTTAGAGAAAGTGTTTGGTCCCAAAGCCATCAGCAAACACACTGTACTCCTCTTCACTTTTACAGACCATTTGTCCGAGGGTGTAACACTGCAGAATCACCTGTACACCGAGCGGAAGGATTTACTGGAGGTGTTGGAGAGGTGTGGAGACCACTACCATGCCATTAGACACAGGGCAGAGTGTAAAGACGTAGACGAGCTTCTGGAAAAGGTGGGAGATATGGTGAATAAAAGTGGTGAGGAATTCTACGTCTGCCCTCCACTCCCGCAGATGGAGGACGAAGTGGAAAGGATCGAGGCAGAAGAGCCAGTGGTAGAATCGCCTTCTCAGATCTTGAGGAGGAGGCGAGATGAGGAGCAAGAGGACAAAGCCACAGAGCCTGAAGGGGGTGAGAAGAGATTAGAGGGAAGCACTGACGGTTTAGAGGCAGAGGAGGACCTGACTGTATCTCCGCCCGAACCTGCGCCATCATTCCTGCGCTGGCTTTGGGACTGGGTGATGTGGCTGCCCAGTCTGGTGAGGGGCTCCACTTTACTCGGCTCCATCGTCGGCTTGTTTTTCGGGGGCACAGTGGGGGCCACTGTGGGCTCTTTGGCTACTGAGGTGGGCAGGAGAAAACAAAAAACAAAAGCAAAGTAACACAACTTGTGGTACTAAAAGCGACAAATGTTTCCCATGATATGACATGAAGCTACAAGGTCAGGTCAGCAGAATCGCAGAAATAAACCAGTTTCTCCTGAGGTGCAAACAAGAGTTTCGTCAATTAAATAGAAATTCATACGAGGCCAGCTTTCAGTACTTCAACATACAACCTTTAATGTTTGACTGCTCAGTCTTGCCCACATATAAAAAAATGACCTACTCAGAGTAGCACTGTTTGAAATGTAGCCTACTTTCATAGCAATGATGTTAGAGCTGGAGTGAAATGATTACACCTCACGTCTTGATGTTTAAATTTAGTGACTCCGCCACCTTTCCTACTGAGCTAGCGGACGTATTAGGAACTACAGATGACACTCCAGTCAGTTTTTTTAAAATACAAATCCAGGAGGAGTCTACTGTAAATTAAGTGCTCAGCTTTATTTTTTCCTGTTATGTATGTTTGAAAACTGTAGTTTTGACCAATTGCAACTTTTGAGCCAAAGCCAAATGCACTGCTCACAAAGATAATTTTTGGCAGTATATATTGATTTTATTAGTATAATAAAAATCCACAGAACTCCTCCTAGAAGGCTGATGTATACACACAAAGACACAATTACAATTCAATGCGTTTGGCAGTAAGGAAATTCTTTAAAAGCATAGCACAGCTATGTGAGTCGACAATACCAGCGTTAATGGAACGTGTCTATTATTTTATAACAAAAATAATACAGCAGAGATTACCAAAGGTAGTGACACCAAAAATCAGAACCAAAAAGCCACATTTTATTTTTTAATTTGCTTGTTTGGCGTTTTTCATTTAACATAGCATGAAATATTATTGTCAGACCAGTTTCACAGCGCTTATGACGTTAAACGTCACCCTGTCATCGTCGTGTTACCACAGTGGCACCGAAACAAGCAACTTTTAAAGGCTACTTTCACGTTTTCATTGCCATTAAAACTATTTTTTAAAGAGTGATACACTATTTAACTCACCTTTGCCACCTCCACTTCCAGATCTCGCGCTCTCACATGCCCCGTGACCCGTCCGGGCACCTATTGTACACCAATCAGCCATAGCATTAAAGCGACCCGTCCGATATTGTGTAGGTCCCCCTCGTGCCACCACAGCTCTGACCCATCAAGGCATGCACCTCCACAACAAGGTGTCCTGTGGTAACAGGTACCAAAAGGTTAGCAGCAGATCCTTTACGTCCTGTAAATTGTGAGGCAGGGCCTCGATGGATCGGACTTGTTTGTCCAGCAGATCCCCCAGAAGCTTGACCAGATGGAGCTAACATTTTTAGCCTGGCAGCGTGCGTTATCCAGACATTAGGAAATATATTTATGAGAAAAGTAGCACTGGGTCAAACAATGTTTAGGTAGGTGGTAACATCTTCAAGAATGCCAAGGCATTGCCCAGAGCATCTTCATCTGTCAGTGGTTTTAACGTTATGTCTGATTGGTGTAGAAAGAATGTTTTTGGGAGGAAGAAAATACACAAAATCTGGAATGTGCAAAAGTTTGTGTCACTTGTCACATGGACCTTTAATTGGCTTCTTGAAGGCTCACTAAAGGACTTTCTCCAGGTCAGGACGCTATACGGTTTAAGTACAGCCAGCCATCAGACTAAGCACTGATTTATAGCAAAGTAATTCTATTACATGTTGTTAATGTGTTCACTCTTCATGTGAAAGTAGGTTTGTCAAACGCTGTTACACAAATAATGACAGAAAAAAAATCAAAGTGCCAAGTCGAGCTGCTTGCAAGCGAAGCTTGTTTATCACATGGGTTCAGCTCGGCTCATTTATTTACATGATTTTGAAGCGGTCCAAACAGAAACGTCTTAGAAGATCGTGTCTTCTCCTCATTGAGCGTTTAGGAAATTTAAAAGACTGCCAAAAATGAAGGATTGCTCAACAAATAGCAAACCGTTCCCTAAAGCAGCGGTTTCTGAACTCCCCTGTGACCTTTCCTGAGCTGCAGCAGAACTGATTTATAGCAGGACATTTTCGATAATAAATTCAAACGTTAAAATAACACGCGTGATTTATTGCTCATAGAATCTTTTAAATATATAGCGTCAGGGGCAAGTAAGGAAATTGACCAAATGTGTCGGAGGCTCTGCTGAGAGGGAGTGTGTGTATACCACCGCCGTTGGCACACATTCACCTCTAACTCAGTTAAATCAAAGTGTTTCTTGCGATTTGAGCTCTCTTCATGCACCCTGGCAGAACAAAGGCAAATAAATCAAACATAAACGCAGCGTATATGTTCGGTACTTCTAGGGGTTCCGTTGTTTTTTGAGTGTCTGTTACCAATTTCACTCGCTATATATACATTGGAGGCTATTCAAACGCTGTCAAACATCACACTGTTATACACACAACGCATGCCGCTCAAACAGCTTTTTGATCCACTTAGAATGGGAAGCGCTTAGGCCTTTTACGTACTACTGTTACTGCTTTGTGCCTACATATGAGAATAAAACTAACGAATCTGAAAAAAAGCTTTCTGAATTGTCTTGTCAAGATTCGCCTCGAGTGACTGAGCAGGCGAACACGGGTGGGGAAAAACACCACACTGCTATCTTTGGAAAAATAGTGTTCAATTACTTCAAATAATTAGTTTAGCCATGGAAATTACGCATTTATAGGAGCAATCGAGGACGAAGTGCCTTCCCGTGACTAATGCAGCATAAATACAAATAACAGATTTCTTAAATAGATGGTAATAACAAGGTTGGGTTTGAGCCCCTCGCCTATGGTGCTGCACTGATTTGTGTAACTTTCTGCTCACAATTATGATGACTGTCAGAATTAATTGTGATTATTAATCTTGCAATAATAATACTTAAACCTGCTCGTACGATCACTTTTCATATTTGTAATATTATGATGGAATATTACAAACATTATACTCCATTAAACGTTTTATATTAGTGTTGTTGAACTATTAAAATATTTCACTGGTTAATCACACACTTTTTTTTCCCCTCCCAGTCAAAATGAATCACATTTTTTGACTTTGACACAAAAATAACTGTTCTCAATAAGAGGCACTACACATCCGTATGAGCATAACTAGAAACAGAATGCATTTCTGACATGTTAATAAATCAGTAACGGTTCATTTCATTTCATTATGACGTCACCGACAGAGGGTTTACCCACCAGGCCCTATCAGAAAGATACTGTTGATTCTTTTTTTAGTGTGTGGTGCTTGCATGCTTGTTGTGTAGCGAGCTTGCAATGGAATCCCGGTCACACTGTAATAAAGGATAAACTGAAGTGACTTAAATCGTTTGTTATGTTGCACTAATTAACTGCGTCCTCCATAGGTCGACCGTGCTGTATATTATTTGTAGAAAATAAGGAACAGGTTACCAGTTTGAACACATAACTCATAACTACAGGTACCACATATGGTCACGTAATGAAACTGATTAACGGCGCTTGCATGACATTTTGTGTATCTCACATTATGTACCGTATAGTATTTAACACTATTAGATTATAGAAAACAGAGCGATTTCAGATGCTTCATTATACAAATGTACTCTTTACTGGGAGACGGCAGATTAGCTCCAGTTTAGCTGTGCCATTTGACAACATGCCTGGCACACAGTATAAAAGCTGGCACCTAATTAAGTAAATACGCTGCATCAAAAGGGTACTGTTCTGGTAATCTGTTTGTGTTTTGAACACTAGTCCTTGGTAACCATCTGTTGCAAGGAAATGTGAACGAAGCTGTAATGAAACGTGTTTCGGCAAACAAGGCAAGACAAGATGTGAATATTGTTATTGAATAGGAAATTCATGTTCACATTTCTTTAAGGTCGAAAAACGAGAAAACAAAAATTGGATTGGACTCACGACATAGAATAAATCCTGTGATTAACATGAGTAAATACAGTGAATTCCGGTTAATGGGAGCAGTCGCTTATTCAGACCGAATCCTAAAGTACCGAAACAAATCCTATTATATACGTGTAATGTTATTCCCTTATTTGGACCAAAATTCCGTTTAATCGGAACAAAGAACGTGAGAGCGAATAAGAAAAAGAAGCCTTAGAGCGGATACAAAGCGGGTCAGCGAGATATGGGAGGATTTTTTGGATCCCAGAGAGAATTTATGTTTTTCAAAGGTCAGAAGCACACACACAGATCCGAAAAGTTGTGTTGAGGTGGTGGGGAGCAAGAGGTGACCACGCCCACCACTTTCTTGATTTTGTTTAAGTGCAGTCCGTCAAGAGAAGGTATCGGATCAAACGGGAGAAGTTCTTCAAACGTTGACTGGAATTTAGTAAGAACTTGTTTTTTACAGTATTATTACTTCGCATGCTGAGTATCTA
>JAUZST010007220.1:0-39680 GCA_034779995.1 Parotocinclus haroldoi | reverse complement strand
GTGTGTGTGTGTGTGTGTGTGTGTGTGTGTGTGTGTGTGTGTGTGTGTGTGTGTGTGTGTGTGTGTGTGTATACATGGGGTTATACATGCATTTTTAACACGTATATAGGCTACCAATCATAACATCAGGTGTCCAAAGAAAAAATATATAGGAGTTGACCAGTTATTTATTGCTTTTTTTGTGGCTTTATGGTACCTTGCTGTGGCACGCTCCAGAATTAAAATGTCCAAAATATAGGAATGCCAAATAGCTGCCAGATTTGTATCAGGCTCAAACCAGCCTTTCAAATTGACTTTTTTCGAGGCAGTCAAGGCCACCATCAAGCTCTTTTTCTGTTGCAAGGTAAGTGTGAGGTCAGAATCATCAGTTAGCAAAAGTAACCTCCGGACATAAGGGAATACTGCACATGTTTCCAAAATTCGACGATAAGTGTTCAGCTTCAATTTTGTCCATGATTGAACTCACCCAATCATCTAACAGGATTGCAGATGGATTGCTGTGTATATATGCATGTAAACCGATTTCTTTTGTTACATATATTTGTGCCAGCACACATTGATTTTCTGTCTGTATATATTACACCTATCAGCCATAACGGTGTAGGTTCACCTTGTGCTGCCAGTTCAGTGACTCATGGGGAGGCGTGGAACACATAAAACTTTCAAATATGTCCTGAATATATCTTGAAGTCCTGTAATTGTGAATTGGGGCCTTCATGATTTGGACTTGTTTGTCCAGAACATCTCACAGATGCTTAATTGGCTTGAGATCTGGGGAATTTGGAGGCCAGTTCAATGCCTTCAACCCTGTCATGTGCCTGAACATTTTTTGTGGTGTGTCGTTAAACATTACCCTGCTGAAAAAGGCCACTGGCCTTTAGGGAATACTGTTGCTATGATGGGACCTATTTGGTTCTGCAACAGTGTTTAGGTAGGTGAAAACGTATCAAATTAACATCCATGTGAGTGGCAAGACCCAAGGTTTCACAGCAGAACATTGTATGGCTGATTGGTACTCGTACAATTTTATATATAATATTTATTTTTTTAATGGCATGTGTTTGGATTCATCATTCTCGAGGATCATATGTTTTAAGTGAAGATTTTTTTTCTTCCTTCTTCTCTTTTCTTTCTTCTCTCATGTTCTTCTACTGATTTTTCCATTTTCTTTCTCTCTTTCCAAAGTACCTGTTTGTCATGATAACCACTCTTTTTGAAGGTGAGGCTAGTGCGCTCTTCTCCACCCAGTCCAGAGTTCAAAGCTTCTTTCGACGCTTCTTACCAAGTGTACAAACTCTACCAGATGGTTGTTCACCATGACCCGCCTCATAAACCTAGTGAGAGCCAGGTCAGACGTCACACAGCTACCACTACACACAGGGCACCTGATTTAACATAACATGACATGGCCTCCCTTAAGATTTAGGCTTTCACGTCTTCTCATAAGGGAAGTTTCGGCATTTATGTGATAATTTGATTTCCTGGCTAGAGCTTTCTGATAAAGCATTCCACAGTTATTGGTTTTACATTTATGTGTATTCATTTAGCAAATGCTCTTATCTAGTGAGAATGATAAATGTTGCAATCCATGTAGTTGTGAGGTAAGCCCTTTAAGGAATGGCTTTACTCAGGAACCCAAAAGTTTTAGCTTGACAGAAGTGGGGTTTGAGCCCTGGCTCTTGTGAAATTTAGTTCAAAACCTAAACCAGTAGACCGGCACCACATGCTGCTACCTCTCACTTCTTGACACTGTTTGGGTTTTCTTATGGTCACACAAAATTTTTCAATTTTGTGAAACTTTTAACTAATTTGTATAGCTTTTAACTTCTTAGCTTTTTAATTAAATTGAGGATAAACTTAGTCTGTGTATGTCAACTTAAAACAAGTTAAAACCCCCTAAACCAATCCTTTTGGTACAGTGACAGGGAGTTTTTTTTTTGTCATACAGTGAGACTAATCTAATAAAGCCTTCAGATATGAATTGGCAGAAATGAATGTTTTTTTCGTTTGTTTATGCAGCTAAAGTGTCAGATCTGTTCCAGTATATGCGGAGAACGTTTTGCGCCTTTTTAACAATCAAAATAAACATACAAGCATCTATAAAATGTATTCTATCAGTTGCCAACAAGTGTATTATAGGTAAATATTAACTGACAAGAATCCCTAGCACATGCAAGATGTTTTCTTTATCAAGAATGTTAAATTCAGCAAATAATCAGTGAGTGTTTGTACATGCATTTAATAATCTGATAACTACAGATAATCTGATTTTTTCAGTAATCCGATCATGGAGTATTGAGGAAACAGATTTATGCAGGTTTACATTACTCAGACAGTAACTGGATTTCTACTTTGCAACCAGCCAATAATCTCGTAGAAATATGCGACATAAATGGCAAACTTTAAACTTAAATAATCATATTATTAAGTAAATTACTAATCTATATTATTAAGAGTCTCCCTAAAGTGCAGTTTCGCTGTTTTTATTTCCGTGGCATGTTTAATTCCAGGGTTGCCAGATCCATCAAGAAGTAGGCAGTTGAGAAGTCAATGGAAAAAGCGAACAACTAAAGCCAAGTTTTTAAAAATACTCGGCGAACCTGCCAGCCGTAGGGTCGAGTTGGGCAGTGCTGGAAAATAATGGTGGCCACACAAAATCTTGACACTTTGGGCACAATTTCACTTAGGGGTGTACTCATTTTTGTTATGGTTTACACATTAATGGTTGTGTGTTGAGTTATTTTGAGAGTATGTCAAATTTACACTGTTATACAACTTTACATTGTATCAAAGTGTCTTCAGTGTTGTTCCACTAAAAATATAATAAAATAGTTACATAAATGTGAGGGTTGTAATCACTTTTGTGAGATACTGCACATGAAAAAGCCTCTAAACACATCAGTCGAGTTAGGACAGTCTCTAGTCAAAACATGAGTCAATGAGCAAGCTAGCAAGCACCTGACTGGTAAGGTAGTTGGCTTTTGACCTCTGCTCTTAACAATATTTTAATATCCTATTATAGTTCATTATATTTCTTATGACCTCGGCCATTAAACTAGACAAACTTTGAATGGATGGACATTAGACAGCATATATCTGTATCTGAGATGGAGTGACCTGCTCATACAAATAGAATATAGGAAAATAGTGGTTAAGGTTGGTGTTTCTTCTGGGTAAAATGTGACTAATGTTCATAGCATTGTTGGTCTTAAGCACTGCGGTCTATGATGCAGCCATTTTACCTCCAACCCCTTTTACGAACCATACCAATAAACATCCATCATTTCTTTGCCTGCTCCATTGGCAGACGAGCTCCATCCTGTGTTCAGCTTGTTAAGTTTTGCTCTCTTCCACAAATGTCATTTCACTTGTAGATGCATATAAGTAACCTGTATTTTTAATACTTAATACTTTAGGCCTTATTCTGTATAAATTAATGGAGCATTAATAGTTATAAGCTCACCAGATGTGCAGTTCCTTTATTATTATATTTTCCTCTAGTCTTAGTAATAACAGCACCACTCCTCTAAGGCTGGGGGTTATGCCAACTCAATGGCTGGACATTTCAGCTATTGCTTGTTGATGTAGTTTACCATGGGATTGAGGGCTGTGTGTGTATGTGTACGTGTGTGTATATGTATGTGTATATATATATATACATGTGTATATACATATATATATATATACATGTGTATATATGTGTGTGTATGTGTGTATATATGTGTGTGTATGTGTGTATATATGTGTGTGTATGTATGTATGTGTATATATGTGTGTGTATGTATATATATATGTGTGTGTGTATGTGTATATATATATAAATGTGTATGTATATATATGTATATGTATGTGTGTGTGTGTATGTATGTATGTGTATATATGTATGTATGTATACGTACACTAGTTTTCAGATGAACGGTATGTAATGTAATGTAATATGGATGTAACCTTGTGTGTGACGCTGAGATGACCACTGATGCCGATAGCGACATGCCAAACAAACAAACCATGAGATTGAATTGGGATTGTATAACTGGATGACGACATTGGTCGTTGCTTTTGGTTGATCTACCCCATACCACATTTAATTATTTTACACTTGCCAATTTTTTAAAAATGCTTTTCAAACATTATCTACAGTGCTGAGCATAAAAGGGGCATTAAACCCAAAATTGGAAAATCCTGTAAACTGTTCCAATCAGTGGTAATGACTTCAAACAGTTGCATAGTAGTCACAGTTAATTTGTGTTTAATGTGAGTCAAATGTTCTCTATGTTTTTAAAATCTGAATTCACTGCAGCAATAAACAGTGATAAGAAAAATGGTAGCACAGGTTTCTCTTAGTTTTTGCTAATTGTCTGACCAAGGTTTTGTCAGGAACATTAAAAACTTAATATTTAGAAGTTTTAGATTTGGTCTTTATTTGTTTTTGCTCAGAGGCGTATGACGCTGCTGCTCTTCAGCTTGTTCTACAGGTGTACAGCCTGTTAGCAATTCCACCTAGAGCAATTCCTGCATTTTACACCTGCAGCACATTGGGACAGGGGCAATTTAGGGATAATGATAACTTCATTCCCAAGCCTTTGAAGAACAAAGGTGGGCAGAGGATCTTGTATGGTAACAAATGTATAAGTACAATATAGGATTTTTAAAACACAGTGTTCCTAAATGAAAGATTGGAAGGGATTTGCATATTTCTCCCTCTACTGTGCATAATATTATTACATGATTCAAGGAATTGGAAGGAATTTCAGTGCGTAAAGAGCAAGGGTGCATGCCTAGACTGAAGACATGATCTGTGATCCATCCGACTGCACAGTATCAAGAACTGCCATTCATCAAAACTGATATAACCTCAAGTGATTACTTCGGCAAATCTTTGTCAAGCACTACACTACAGAGTTACATTACCAAATTCCACCTAAAACTTTGTTGTACAAAAGCAAAGTTATGATGGTTGTTTTAAAAGATCTTAAGTGTTGTGAGGAATGTCAAATGCTTTACTTTCCTAACTGTTTTTGGAATTTGTTTCGGGCCTGAAATGTAGCAATGGATGTTTATTAACAAATGAAATGCAGTTGACCTAAAGATGAAGTATCTTGGCTGCAGATTGTCTGTAATCAAATAACAGTAGAAGCAAATGTAAGAAACGTAGATTTGTTTTATTTATTGAGAGGGGCAACCCTTTTGGCCTTTTCAGTGTTATATAACGGTGCCTCAATTGAGACAATGTGATATTCTGCTATAGAAGAACCACCTTATTGCTGAGAACCGTATAATTAATTGTATGTGGGATTCCTGCATCACTACTGGCTTATGCTTGCATTTCGAATTTCACTTTAGACTTAGCCAGGAGCTGAGTGATGCACTAGCCTCACCTTCAAGTAACCACTGTCCTCCTTCAGTTGGTTTTCCAAAATTTCATTCACCTACTGCTGTCTTGTTTGTGATGCTGTTATGGCTAAGAAATGGCTTCAGTTTTTAATTTCAGTTGTGCTAATAATAATAATAATAATAATAATAATAATAATCACTCTTTGGCCTCTTTTGTTGTTTTAATGCATTTTTAAATTCTTTTATTTTCTGTTCATATTATTATTTTATTTCGTGTCTGCATTTTAATATGTATTTTTTATTTTTTTCCTATACATTTTGTTTCTAGCTGTCTGTGCTATCTGTGTCTGTACAATGAAACATTCCTTATGTGCAATTCTCTATCAACTTCTGGTCACTGGGCCTTATTCCCTCATTCCAATTCACCTTCATACTTCTAACCATTCCTCCATCGTGCTGCCCTTGAAGGTGAGGCTAGTGCCCGTCAGCTTTGAGGATCCCAACTTCTTAGCTTCCTACAAGCAATCAGCTGAGCTGTTCTCCCGCTACCAGATGGCTATTCATGGCGACTCTCCATTCGAATGTGATGAAGGCCAGGTATGAGTCTTTTGTCAGATGTACACATTTGTCAACCATCACTCAGAGATACTCACGTTACAGTACAGTATATGAGCTACATTTGGACAAAAAAACAAGTATCCCCTCAGTATTTGCAAACAGCTTGCCATTGTTTTGTGCAAACTGTCACAAAGGTGCCCATTTTTTATAGTTCTGCACAAGGTACAGTACTGTGTAAAAGATTTGGACCCCCATTAGAATTTGAGTAACGATATAATGACCATATAGCACACATTGTTGACCAGTGGATTTTAGTTTCAAGCTTTTTAACTTGTCTTCATTTGGATCTTTTCACCCTGTTCCACTTCTCAAAAAGACCATTCCTAATCAAGCTTCTCTGGACTGTAGAAGGATCATCTTGGCATCCAGATGAAGCTGCCAGTTGCTGCTATTGCTCACATGTAACGGAAGGTCATACTAAATATTTGCCACTGTAGCAGAAGCTGTTTGCTTGTTTATTTTTCATTCCTGTATTTTCTGTTTTGTATACTAATAAAGAGACAGAGAAATATTGAAATAAGGTCATTATATCATTGCTAACAGTGGTACATCTAATCTAATGGTGGTAAAACCTATGCACTCTACTGCAACTTGGGCAGAACTGTTTAAATTGATGCCTTGTAATTAATATAATTCCGTTTCTCATTGCAGTGTATGTATTTAATTTGACAATTTTAACTTTATTTAATTTATAGCCATTAGTGATCAAGTTTTTTAAACCACATTTAATTCAGTCAGTGTTTATATTTTACCACATACTGATATTTATCTGATATGAATCCATTATTTTCACTAACCCTTAATACTTTATTATGTTTAATTTGCTGTGGCAATTAAATCCAGTAGCATAAGTTCTTACAGACATGGTCCCTATTAGCTGGTGCATTTAAAAAAAATAAAGTTTTAAGCTCCTTTGAATTTAGGTTCCTCTTTTTTGTGAAGATATATTGTGATTTATTAAAAGTGACAGTAATTACTGCTTTTGTAATTTCAGCTTTTATGAGCTTGTTAGTGTTAAGCAAACATCTCAGTTCCTGATAAACATCATTTTTCAAACCTGCATGGATTTGTATTTAAGTAATGCTTTCATAGATTGAATAAACTGATAAATCTCTAAATGTGGTTCTGATCTCAAAAAAGGATTGCTGCTTACTGACTATTTACAAGTGACATTTGTATAATAATTAAAATGATTAGTATGGTAAAAACCGTGCTGATCACGTCAGACCTCTTTTAACAGTTGATCCCCAGACAGGTCAGTTTTGTTTTTGTGTTCTGTTTGGAAGTTTATTTTATATTGTTATGTCCCAGATTCAACTGAAAAGACAATTTGGCTCAAGTATGTAGCATTTACCTAGAGATGATTAAGGTGTTAAAATGTCCTAGGTACTGTAAGTAATGGGGTGTTATGTCAGCATGTTCCTTTAGTAATGTTCAGTAGTATTCTTTACAATATTGCACACACATTTTAGTTGTGTATTAGTACTATAGTATTAAATAACATGCCACTTATAGTTTCAATGGACTGTTTGTGCTGAAGCTGTGGATTGACTACAACTGCTTTTCACAGCTGTACACAATAAGCCTCCACTGCCAAAACAATCTTGCTGGCTTCAAGAAACATGAGAACAATGAACAATACCTATTATCACTTTCTCAAAGATGTCTGGAAACAGACATGATTTTGTGCACAAGTTGTAAGATCGTATTGGTAACTGGGGAAATGTGAAAAATGCTCTAATTGGTAAACAGGAGCTATAAATGTATTTTCATAGTGTGGTTGTGCTGATCTCAAACTAAGGCTGATACCAATGTGGTGATACAGTGGGCCTTTCTAAACAGTGCAGTCACACAGAAAATGTCAAATCCGTCAGCGAGAAGGCGATGATAGAGAATGACTGAGACTGAAAGACAGCTTAGTATGCCCAGTAAGTGTGAACGGGTGTTTTTTATGCCCTCAGGTCTGGAAACTGGACTCGCTCTGCCAAAGGGGATCAGCAAATTATTAAATATGCCAGATTATAAAATGTGGAAATGAATACTAAAAGCTGTCAGTGTCCTGTCTCACCCAGATTCTTTCCTGGTGCCATAACAGTATGATCTTTATAGCAAAGAAACCTTACTTGTAGGTACCTTGCATTAGCTCAACTCCAGTTAGTGTTTATGGCCTAAGTGAAACAAACAGAGTTTGGGGCAAGACCTAAAGGGTGTATGAGCAATATCCTCAGCCAGGCGTTCCCAGTTTCTTAAAATGTGTGACAGTGAGGTAGATCACATGCTCATGAACTCTCTAAACTGTCTTGCCGAAACTATACTGCTCACAAAAATAGGGGCTATTTCTCTAACATTTTGAGGGCATTTGTAATACAGGTAAGCTCCATTTAACATCCATCCAATCAGCGTCTGTTTGCTTTAATGTCTGAGGTCTTATCAGTTGTCAGGTGGCACAGAGGCTCAGTAAACCCTTAAATTTATTCAATTCTTTTTTTTTTTCAAACTTAAGCGTCAAACTCTGTTGTTTTTATGGCCTTTGTAGTACAAAAATAATCGAACATGGTAGTTGAGCTTAACACAGGCTGTTTGGACCAATCATGCACTGTACTGTAAATTATGCAGAACTGTTTCAATTGATGCCTTGTAATTAATATAATTCCACATAAGGAACTATGTAAGACTTTTGTCTCAAAGCAGAATGTCCTAAAATCTGAACACAAAGAAGAAAATGTTTCTCATTGCAGCGTATGTATTTAATTTGACAATTGTAACTTTATTTAATTTATAGCCATCAGTATTCACTTTGAGTTTTATGTTTTTAAACCACATTCAATTCCATCAGTGTTTTTTATTTTACCACATACTGATATTTATCTGATATGAATCCATTATTTTCACTAACCATTAATACTTTATTATGTTTAATTTGCTGTGGCAATTAAATCCAGTAGCAAGTGGCACTTGTATAATAATTAAAATGGTTAGTATGGTAAAAACCATGCTGATCACGTCAGACCTCTTTTACCAAGTGATCCCCAGACAGGTCAGTTTTTTGTTTTGTTTGGAAGTTGTTTTATATTGTATGTTTGTGTTTTTTTACATAATGTATATTTAGGCTCAGTAAACCCTTAAATTCATTCTACCTGTTTGTCTGGATTAATTATTTTTTTCAAACTTAAGTGTCAAGATCTGTTGTTCTATGACCTTTGTAGTACAAAAATAATCAAACATAGAGGATGAGCTCAACACAGGCGATTGTGTTTGGACCAATCACTATATACTTGTGTCACTACGTCTGGACTAAATACTGCATGCTTACTGTGTGTTTACCCTAAGTAGAGGGTAAAAAAGAACCCTTCAATGACGTTCTAAACAATACAGTCTTCTCCAATTCCAAAGGGGCCACAGTTCTACGAACTATTTAAAAGTTACGGTCTAAATATTTTCTGAGCTCCAGATACTCATCACTGATTGTTATTCTTCATTGCTTTCCCATTTTCGATGCCGTGCTAACTCTAATAGCCAGTCTATTGTTTTTTTAAAACCTATATGAAGTGTCATCATTGGTTCTATTGTCCATGTCCTAACCGTTTCACTTTAAGGAAATGGCTAATGTGGCCGAACCTATTGCTATGCTTTTTATTATTTTATTTATCACATTTGTATTATATTGGTATAGAGTAAACTGTATTTAACCGTTTTACAAATGCCTGACTTATGGTATTTACACTTTGCTATGTGAATCCGATAATAAACATAAACAATAACATTGTTTCCTGGGAAAGCGATATACAGGCTATTATTGTGTTTTTGGTAAGCGTTTCATAGATAAGAATTGCTATTGTACAGTACTGTAGTAAATGTAGGTGGCACCGTGGCTCACTGGGTAGCACAGAAAGGTTTTGGGCTCAGATGGATTGTGGCCGCCTTGTGCCCTGTCCCACCAGTTAGGCAGCGGCTCTCCCACAGCCCTACCCAGAATCAAGTGTATAAGAAAGAAAATAAGTGCCTATGCAATGTTTTTTTTTTTATTGTGTTTTAATTAGTGTTTAATGTTTAAAATAAAACACTATGTCCAAAGTATCTAAAGTACCACGGCAATGTCTGGTCAGTATTCGTATCGGTCAGCGTCGACGTGGAACATGCGTGCAGACTCGCGTATAAAGATAAGTTGTAGCCTTTCAAAATGATTTTATACTTATGTGTTCTCCGTGGACCTTTCAAAATCCTGTGGTCTGGAATCAGGAGTCTTGTAATTGGTTGGGGCTCCTGTCCTAAGCAAGGGTTGTATGAGAGAGTCATGGAAAGAGCGAGACAGACAAAGTAAGAGCAGAAACGTGTGTGAGATCACACTCCTGGCTGACTTCCCCACTTTCCTGCAGTCAGGCCAGCGAGCCAAGAGGATGAAGATAACACTTATCCCACAGGCGCCTGTAGTAGGCGTCTAGCTTCATTTGTATACACTCTCCTGCTCAAAGATAGAGTACAAGTGTGTGTGTATATAAATGATTACCGAGGTTTGTGCAATTTAAGTAGCCTCTTTTGCCATTGTGTTACCGATGCCATTGTGATCAGTAGGATATGTTCAGACACATCATACATCACAAATGTTCCCGGGATACCATGCGTCTATCCAGCTATGCATGAGTGCTATGGCTCCAAATGAATACAGAATGCCATTTTGGTGCTGTTTCACATTTCGATTGGCTAGTGAACTCGGTGTAGAAATGTGCTCAGTGATCTCCCCTATGTCATCTTACCCACGCTCACCATAACTGCCATTAAACGTAAATGAAGGAAGCTTAACAAGAGAAGTTGTTTGTATAGTATCTGTCTCAGTTTCTGTTTACCTTGTGCCTGCTTCTTTTGACCACCATGTTATGCTGGTTTTGTCCTTGTGCGATTATGTACTACTTAGCTGAGGTGCAGTAAGGATTTGACGAGACTCTAGACTGTAGAGTCACTGTAGGATTCTGTCTGTGTGATTTAGATTTTTTTTTTTTCACAAAATTCAGGTTGTTTCAGTGTTTATTAAGGCCACAGAGTTAAAAGTGGTGAGGAATAGTTGAGGAATAAGGGATGCCATGTCTCTGCACTAGTACAAGAATATTTGTCACATTTGGGATAAGAACGTTTTGCATATTGAGCTTTTTGACTAACTTTTCTTTTCTGCCTCTTTACTCTTTACAGTTTAAGAGATTCCTTTGCGACTCACCACTAGAGGTAAGTGTTTTTTTTCCATTATTAAATGCATATCAGTGTTTTTAAAAAAATCAGTGTATGAGTAGAAGTATTCATATAATGGCGATGGACAATTGGATGCGTGTGTGACTGTTCAGGGAACCTGCATTATTTGTCAAATGTTCAAATCTTGTTGCTAATCCTGCAGATGAATAATACTGGAATGTAGGGTGGCCACACAGACTTGGAGCAACAGTTGGGCTTCTCAAAACACTTGCAAATACACGCATCTGGCAGAAAAACAAATAGGGAGTTAGCCTGAAGTTAAGTGGAAGCAGGTGGAAAATAGCTACTCTGCTGTGTGTGCCACCAGTGTCACACACTTGCCAAAAAGGAACAACAGCCATTCTTTGCCTGAGCATGTTTACATGTGTGTTATAAACTGATCATGATTGCCCTCAAACATCATAATGCCATATGTGAAATCCATCAAAACCACCCAGATTCTAGTGCACGATTGTGGCTCTTTAGTTCATGTATACTTCATTATTAGATGTATTCGATCTGCAGCTTGGCACATGCAGAAATCAGTTGTCCTATTGTGATTTTAACTATATTGACCTACTGCTTCATGCAGCAGTACGTGATTTGGGATGCAGCCTCAGTCCTTGAAGGGCTAATGATAGCTCAAAGAAGAATAGCATGAAGTGTTGTTTTCCACCAAAAAGACCAAATGTGGATTATATACTATTTTTCACCATATTTCACAAAAAGGAGTTGGATATTTATTTAAGTAATGTGGTTACTTGAGTAAACTCACTAGAGGAAAATAAACTAGTTAATAGTTAAATGTGTATCCAATTGGTCAGAAAGATACTGTTGGCAGAATATTAAGAGATGTGTATGACAATATATACAGTATTTCACAAAAATGTTTATAACCCTCAGATTTTTGTAACTATTTTATTATATCTTTTGATGGGACAACACTGAAGATATGACACTCTAAAGTAATCGGTTTACAGCTTGTATAACAGTGTAAATTTGATTATTTATCCTCAATAACTCAACTCTACCCAATTGGCTATTTTCCCTCCCAGGTATCATGTGTTTTGTTAGTGTTAAAAGGTCTTAGGTGCCAGTGAGGAGCAGGTATGTTAAATTTGGTGTTCTCTCTCTCTCACATGCACTTATACTGTTCACTGGAAGTTCAACACGGAACCTCATGGCATGGAGGCTACAGGGAGAGCACCTGTGGAAGCAGAGCATGATTCCATCCCTTTGGAAACTGGGCCAGAGGCAGTATTCAAAAAAAGATAAAGACTACCTTACTAAAAAACTGAGGGTTAAAGTGCTGGACTGGTCACACATGTCTCCAGACCTAAACCCTATTGAGCATCTATCTCTCTAATGTCCACAAGCCCCATGATGTCGTTGTCGAGTGGAAGATGATTCCAGTGGCAACCTGTGAAATTCTAGTGAACTCCATGCCCAAGCGAGTTAAGACCGTGTTGGAAAATAACGGTGGCCACACAAAATGTTGACACTTTGGGCACAATTTGGCCATTTTCATCATTTTCATGTAATCATTTTTGTTGCCAGCAGTTTAGACGTTAATGGCTGTGTGTAGAGTTTTTCTGAGGGCACAGCAAATTTGCACTGTTATACAAGCTGTAGACGGATCTACTGTTCATTGTATCAAAGTGTCATGTCTTCAGTGTTGTCCCATGGAAAAAAATATAATAAAATAGTTACAAAATACTATATTTGTACTCAAAATAACTTACTTTTGTAAGATCCTGTATATATACACACACTTCTCACAAATGTTGGGACATATTTCAAAATGAATACGGAGCAATGAAAAAGTGAAGCGTTAGATCATTTTTTCTTTTAATTAAACAAAAAAACAACAACCAGTCAAAGAAAATTGTTCTATAATGCAAATGAGATGCAAAAACAACCTTTATTGAATTATTGCTGGAGTATCTGAATGCTCCCTGATCTTGAAAGTGCACATTTTGCATTCTGCCCTTCAATACCTCTGCAACACAGTTTGCCTGAATACCAAGTTTTAAGAGCCATAGGATGTCTTGCAACTGCTGAAACATAGACAACAGTGGCAACAGCACTTGGAACATTCCAAAGCGGGATTAGCAGACTGTGGAAACGCTTTCAAGAGACTGGAGCAACATGAAGAAGACTAGTGCAGGGTTGTCCATCTGCCACAACAGCAAGAGATGATCGCTACATGACCTTATTGGCAAGTAGGAGCAGACGCAGCAATGCAACTGAATTGTGGTTACAGTTTCTTGCTGCCACTGGACGACAGATGTGCACCCAGACCATATGCTCTGTCATATTGGACTGCACGCCCGGCGGCCAATGGTTTGCGTTCTGTGGTCCGTTATTGTTGAATTCGTAGAAGAGGGGCTGATGAGCATTGTTATAGGACCCGTGATGAGTGGTCAACTGTCCTCTTCTCTAATGAGTCACGGTTCAGTTTGCAACCTGACAATCATCGTGTCCTGATTTGGCGTGAACGAGGAACACTGAATAATCCACGTTTCCTGTGAGAAAGGGACTTCTTTAGTGGTAGATGAATTATGGTTGGTTTGGTCTGGCATCAGCATTGGTCCTCTTACCGAGCTTTATATTATCAAAAATGAATCACGGACTGCTGTCACATATCGAGATGAGGTCCTTTACCGTATAGTGGTACCCCGTACTGGAACAGCTGGAAATAGCTTTCTTTTCCATGGGCATTAATGCAAAGCCCCACATCTCATCAACAACACGCTGCAGGAGTCAGGAACTAGACGCATGGACTGGCCTTTATGTTCTCCAGACCTGAATCCCATTCATCATGCACTGAGAAGCCGTCTGGCAAACCGTCCAATACCTCCTTCAACACTGCTTGACCCTCCTACCTTGTAGCACTTATCACACCCCGCACCGCACCTCGCTCACTCCGGTCCTCTAGCACTGCTTGACTGGTCCCCCCCGTCTCTCAGGGGACAAGGAAGGCATTCATCTAGACTCTTCTCGGTTTTGGCTCCTAAGTGGTGGAATTAATGTTTCAGTGTTTCGAACAGCTGAGTCTCTGGCTATTTTCAAACGCCACTTGGACTGGTCACTTACCTCAACTAAACCCCCACCCTTGACTTTCTTTCAACACAACCTTTACAGTTTTAGAAGTGTAAGCATGTTTAGATTCCTGATTATTAAGAATGGATTATGTTAGTGATGTCTTAAAGCACTTTTGTAAGTCGCTCTGGGGAAGGGCGTCTGCTAAATACTGTAAATGGAAATGGAAGTTACCCTGGAGCAAAAGTGGCTGAGGATCCCTCATGTATTGCTGGACAAACTGATCCAGTCCTGTAATAGTATGTTTCTGTTCATTTAGAAGCACATTTGAACATTTACTAGTTCATTAGCCTAAACTATTTACATCTTTACTTAAATATCTATGTCTAATTCTTGTTTTGGAATTTGGTGTGTGTGTGTGTGGCAAATATTTAATGTGATGCCAAGCTGACCTTCCTACTGTCTGGAGAAGCTTACCAGAAATGGTCTTTTTGAACCGGTAGCAAATCAGAAGCCACATTTCAGAAGGGGAACATGTTGAAATGGTTAGGATATGCTTAAGCTCACAAGAAAAGATTTAGGGTCCAATTGTCGACAATATGTTACATATGGCCCTTATACCACTAGAACAGTGCTTTCTGTTAAGATGTTATAAGTAAAGCAATACTGTTGACCATATACCATTTCACCTTTACACTTTCACATTTATAAGTTATTTTTCTTACACACACATATACACACACACAGACAGACGTATATGTATGTATACGTGTGTGTGTGTGTGTGTGTGTGTGTGTGTGTGTGTGTGTGTGTGAGAAAAATAACTGATGTGCTATAATTATGCACATTGTATGTACTTTTACTACACTGCTCACAAAAAATAGGGGGTATTTTATTTATATAAAGTTTACAATACTACTTAGAGAATACAGAATTAATTATATAGATGTTTCACAGTTTGTCCGTTACTTATGTATTGTATGTACACTGCTCACAAAAATTAGGAGATACTTTAAAAATCCCCAAATAAAATATCCCCTAATTTTTGTGAGCAGTCTATGTGATGAAATAGTTTGCTTAGTCAAACTACAAGAGCCATAGCAATGTGTGTCAGCAATGTGTCATTTTATCAGTGTCAGTTTTATACAAATTCCTTCAAATAGCCACACAGTCACTCACGTAGCTTAAGGTATTACAAAATCGTTTGTTTCAGTGGAATAAATTCCTGTATGCTGAGATATTCCCTCTTTGTACTGAGTGTTCCTTCAGCATGGCAAGGACAGCTGATGCTTGTTTACAGATAAACTACAGTAGAACTTGCTTGCATTCTGTGCTATACAATGGTCCAGCTTTCCTATATAAATCCACCCTTGATCAGACACAAATGAACTAACCATATAATATTTTTTTTGAAATGGCAAAGAACAAGCTCATAGGTCCTGGAGAATCTCATGGTTTCTGCAGTGCAGTCATTCACACCATGCTTAAGCATTTAACATTTTTTAAAACTGTATGACTAAGAAAAAGAGCATGTACCCCTCTCACTCCTCTACTGCTTTCTTCCTCTGGGGCCCTCTTACCCTAAGCTAAAGACTGTTAATGTCTGTAGGAGGTGGGATTTTAGAACCTAATCAAGTCTGCTAGCCTATTCAACTTCTGGCTTACACAGATGCACACAGTTCAAGTTCAGTTTGTTTCTATACCACTTTTTAGGTATAGATCATCATAAAGCAGCGTCACAATAAGCTCAGTCTACATAATAATTACCAGCCAGAAGTGACGATATCAAGGAAGTACTTCCCGAGAGACAGTATAAATAGGAAATTCACTCTCATCTGGATAAATCTGGGCATTTAGATAAAGTTTTTGATAGTCCAAATAGTCTGAAAATGCAATAGCAAATGTATAGAAGGTATCAGTGTAAAAGATCCTTAAGTTAAAACAGCTTGTAGTTGCTGAGGCAGATCTGGTAGATCTTGCACTGCTGACCCCTACTGAAGGTGTACTAAATAAGTCTTGCGTCTCACCAACCTCCAAACAGAGACCACAGCATGTGACGGTTCTGCACCTTTTACTGCAATAACCAAGTCATGGTAGCTAATGTTAGGTTCCTCCTGTGAAGCTTTCAGTTTAATTTCCATGGATGTGCCTCAAAATGTGATTATGTATAAGCTCTGTTTACTGTTCATGTCTTGTTCTGTAAAACTTGAAGTGGTTTTAAAGTAATAATATTAATAAAAATACCTGATTCTTTTGTATTTGTATGCCTTTCAAACCTGTGATTGCCAAGGCTTCGATGCCAGTATTGCGTACTATTTTTCTGTCATACAGACAAAAATGAAATGTATATAGAACTGCAAGGCCACCGTTAGTTCAGATGTTCTGTTGTTTTAGCTGTGGTATAGCAAATATCTAATTATTTCTCTGTCTCTTTATTGCAATGCAACCATTAAATACAGGGAATTGTTTAAAAAACAGCTAAAGAAAAAAACAGCTCCTATAGGCTACATTGGCAAGTATTAAGTGTTTAAACCATTAAACTTTAGCAGCATATTTAACATATTATTTGATGATTGGATTAAGTCCAATCTTGATCAAGATATTTTTGGAAGGGTAGCAACGAAGAAAGTACATGTTTGAAATCGGAACAGGGTGAAAAAGCCAAGATAGTCTAAAACTCACAAAAATTGATATGAACAACAGAAAAGAGGTCCATTTGTTGACAGTGTTTTATATATAATAATAATTAATATATAATATAATAATTTGAATGGTGACCTATGACTTTTGCGCAGTACTGTATAAAACAGATTTATATTTTTGATTCTAATCTTGCACATTATCTCTGACAAAACAAACAGATGTATATTGGGCGGATGTTAAACTGACTCAGTTTTAGGCTTCACTGAAAGCTTGTTGCAAGGCTTGAAAATGAATAATATCTGGTTATTGTTTATGGATACAAACCCAGTAATTGGATTAGATTTAGCAGATGCCCTTATCCAGATTGTCTTGCAACTGAAGCAATCTTACAATCCAAGCAATTGTGAGTTAAGGGCCTTGCTCATGAATAGAGCAGTGGAAGCTTGGCATAGATGGGATTTGAGGCCTGGACTGTTTGGACCATAGTCCAGTGCTTAAACCGCTAAGCCACCACTCATTAACAGATCCTGACATTTACCGAATGTTTTTTAGGTAGTTAGATTTATAGTCATGTCAGTATTCTGGCATTTTAACTGATTCAGCTAATTGAGATAAACAGATTTAATTGTTTTTTTTTTTTTTTCTCTTTTACACAATACAGTACACAGAGGTTTTCTATTTATTTCATTGGTTGTCAAATGTGACAGACATGAAGAAAGACATGACACAATCATTGCTTTTGTTAAACCTATTATTAACTCATAAACAGGCTACCAAATGTAAACAAATGTTCTAATACTATTACATTCATATGTAAAAAAAAAAATCTGATGTTGTCTGATGAAAACTGGCCATAACCCTTATGTCAATGCTATGTTCCAGCAGTACAATAGTTATTCACTATTGTGTATATGTACAGTACAGTAGTATATACACTACATGGTCGACCGATTACCAAAAAATAATAATAATTAGTAACATTTTTCTGTAATTATTGTGATTAATGACATGGTTCAAGTATAAAGCTTGAGCGTATGTATAACAAACCATGCTGTTATCATATAGCTGAATTTTTAATGGGTGTGCCATCATGTAACTCACTGACTAAAATGTACCTTTTTTAATTATGTTGCTCTCACAGTGATATAAGAATATATTTTGTTTCAACCTGCCTGCATTTATTTCAGAAGTAGACCGTAAACCATACCGTAACCAAAATCATAGGCCGAGGTTTTCTGAGCTTGTGTTTATGCTTATGTTTCTAGGACAAAAACTTGCTTGGTAAAAGTTTTAAGTGAAATTTTAGGTTTATCTTATTGGAAGTTTGTTTGGAAGCATGTTTATCCTCTTTATTCACTTTATCATCATTTATTTTGATAATATAAAACAAGAGATACCAGAAGAATATGTTGGAAGACTAAGAGTGTTAATCTGCACTGTCTTACTTCTAAATACATTTGAAACATTTTCCACTTGATGACACGTTTCAAAACATTTAATGTTGGTCTTATAAAAAATAAGATATTAGTTTCATATTTTACATTGAGCACTCTTTATCCATGTTCGACTTTTAAACTCACTTAAGATATGCTTTTGGAAACTTTTGCTTACTTTCGACTTAAGTAGGAACAATGATTTTGTGTCTCTGATGCACAAAGGCGTCAGCAAGTAAATCACCTCCATTCTTGATTCTGCTTTTAATCATGGTCAATGGGAAAGATCTGCACACTCGGAGTTGAAGTCTATGATCATTTTTACAGGCTCTTTACAGAGGTGCAGGAACTCCACAGACATCCAAAAGTGCGCATGTGACACTTCACTCATTTATTTCCAAGAATATTTTTCTCGTCTTTCGTCTAATGATCATCGATATGCCTGAGGGGAACAAGCCCACACTTAGCTGGTGCTTAGCTTTACAGCAGAAATGGAGCATATCTGGCCACAGGAAGTAGACAAAACGCAACTGCAAGGAGTTAATTTTTCTTGAAACTGTTACATGAATCGAATGCTCTAGCATGAATGACAGTACTAACTAAAAATAATGACGACATTATAATAGCAACAGCCTCTGCATTATGTTGGTAACATAATTGAGATTATGTTTTGTTTATTCTGATTTGCTTCACTTCATGACTACATTTTCTAAACGTGGGACAGCACATAATGGTAATCTTATTAAATGGTGGGTTGTTGCCTGTAACTCACTTTTTTTGCTCCGTATGTGTTACTGCCACACCTGTGCATGGCTGCATAGCATTTGGGAGTCTGGTTCTTCCTAGCATTGCTAAATGGCTTTTTATTGGCCCATGATATGTCTGTCCTTAGGGGAAAGGCTCGTTAACGGTGCTGTTGTGCAATTAGTGCTTGAGATTTTATAGACCCAGGATCCCACTTTTGCCCTTTCGTCCCACGTTTTCACTCTACACAAACAGGCACTCGCACATTAATGACACTGCTTCTTACTCAGCTGTTGTGGTAAACAAACACTCAATCACACCAACCTGTGCTCATGCTACCCTGTGCAATATACACTTAGTCAACATAATGAATTCTGGACGTTCTAAAATCTTGGCGCTTAGTTTAAAACTCTGTCTTGTTGGCATGACCAAACACCCCCCCCCCCCCCCCGCCCCACCCCGTCAAGTAGACTTGGTAAATAGATTAATTAAACACACATTTTAGGCCAATTGTAAATATTTTATTGACTAAAACTGGAGGCAATTTTTTAACAGTAAAAGTTGTAAAAAGAAAAAAAGGCACGTGTGATGTAATGCTATAGAAAGTTACTCCAATTTTATGTAGACAAACTCTAGTAACTCACTGCATACCTAATTCATATTATTAATTGTTGAATACATGTCAACTTACTACATTTTACATCTCCCCTTTATTGCAAATCTAATGCTGTATTGTTCAAATCAGCTCAGTTTCTCTGGATAAAACCATTTGCTGAGTGCAAAGCAGGTATCTACAAGATGGAAATGCATAAATGAGGCACAGCATGCCAGGCCATGCCGTCAGGCACAGCTGTAATCAAATTCTGTTGTTCTCATGGCAAGTTCAACGAGCCATACTGATAGCTGTGTGTCCGTGACATTGACTTTGATTGGTTTTCCTATTTTACTGCGCGAGAGCAAAACCGTCTGGATCTAGAGGTTAGCCTTTGTAGACTTTGGTTTCAACTCTTAATTGAATACACCTTTCCCTAACTTATGATAACTGGTGTTTCATTGGATCAGGTGTGTTTGATTAGATTTTAAACTCTTTATAAGGTCTTTAGAAACATGTTGGAGCATCTCACTCTACATGTAGTGTTAAGTTGTGTCATATTGTTAAATATCTAGGAATAGAGGAATGTTAACTAACTCGGTTATCTTTTTGTGATTCTGAGTGGGTAACAGTGGCTAAAGGTGAAACACAGAGAACCAAGTCAGCATATGCTAGTGATTTGGAGCATGTTTAGTGCCCAAATGTTTTCGTCCCCCTTTTGTATGTTTTTCTGGTTGTCACAAAATGCAGCAATTAGGCTGTCCAGCGAGGTGATACTGAGGTCAAATGTCACAGTTTTTCCTGTCATAGCTATGCAAACGTTTAATTTTCTTAAAATAGTGTTTTTTTTTTAAGAATGATATGGGAACCAGGTTATATTTAAACAAACTCCTATAAGTCATAAAGACTGAAATTAAAACCGTTTATTTTAAATACAGAACAGATTAATCTTGTATTTAAAGAACGTTGCTACACTGTTGTGTGCAGGAACTCTGCAAAAGGTGGTACAGATACTAAAGAGTAATGTACCTTATTGCTGTTGTAACGTAACATGCTTGTATGTAGGCGAGAATACCAGGTTTGAAATTGCACCTGTATAGAAATGTTGGATTGCCTCATGCGCTTATGTAAACCATTATATGTGTGGTGTGTTTAAACACTGGGTCTCGACAAAAGAGTACATAAAATGCATCCCTCGTAAATTGCATCCCCCCTCAGATGTTACTTTTGGGTAGTGTACCTCATGATGAGAGATTGTTGACTGTTAGACTCTGCGATGCACTCTAAAGGCATTTTTCCCAGCTGACAGACTCTGAAAAGGGTGCATCATTGGACTGAGAGAAGCAGGATGGCCATTTTAAAGAATTATCCGCCATCTAGGCTGTTCTGTCCTAGCTATTAGGAAGTGTTAGGAGCAAACATGCATTTGATCCCAACAATTTTCTTTCTTTTCTTTCTTTCTTTCTTTTCTTTTTCTTTTTAAGAACCATGAAAGACAATGCTCATGAAAGACATAATGAAAAGACCTGCTTCTGATGACCATTGCTTGCGACACAGCGCATTGTCACTCACTGGTGTTCTGTAAAGTATAACTGTTTGATCAGTCACTTCTGTTTCATTATTGAAGTGACTTTGTTGGACGAGTGGGCTAAATCCAATGAATTAGCATACAAGTATGATGCTTTTGAAAATATCGGGGCATGGTGACCATTTTTACTGCAGTTCCAGTATTCACAGGGTTGCTATGGTCATTGCAGTATGTTATGAGAGTGTTTAATTTGGCTGGCAGTGGCTTTGTGAGTCTCTCAGGGTGCAGGATTAGTGTGATAAAGACTGCATTCCAACATTGCTAACTGGACCCAGATGGGCTGGGAGGGGGGGCGACAAGATCATGTTACCAGCACTAGCCAAACCTTTGCTCTCCCGCTGAGCTGTTTGAAGTCAAAAGGGTAAAACGAGTGCAGAAAATCTATTTTTCTGTCTCCAGTAAGATATTGGATTGATAAAAGTAAGGATAGTGATTTATATTCCCTAGTATGTCATGGAGTCTGTATTAAAGTAGTGGGAAATGTGATAATACTCTACTCTGTGAATGTTCGTTTTCAATACTGTGCATTCAGTATGCTGCGAAAGGAACGTCCTTTATTTTTGTTTCATCATGATTTTCATAGAAGTATATCTTAAAAACATACCCTTTCCCTGTTGACCTTAAGTTTGGATATTCATTTTGTTTGTTTTCATATTGACCTTTTTTAAAATTACTTCTTCCCAAGCATCTGTCTGGCTTGTAGATCCACAGAGCCGCTCTCACACTGCTCACCATTTGAGTTTAGCCCACATTTGGGAGCTATTAGGTGGCTACTGTATGCGCTGTTGTATTCCAAACTTATCAGGGGAGAGTATTCTATTTTTCCTGAACACACCCACACATGCATAAAATTACAGAAAAACTGTTTCAGCTCTCCCTCAGTAAGGATTCAGTGGGTGGGTTCTATTAGATTTTACTGTACAGTATAGTCTTTATAGCTGTGAAGAACCCTAAGGGCCTGCGATTTTTGGGAACTAATAATTATTTCATTATGATTTTTCTATTATATCTGGTCGTTACATTAATTTTCATTTCAAAGGATTACACCTATTTAAACTAATGTAATCCTTCTGTTGGAATACTCTTGTTGTTCAGTTATGGAAGCATAAAGGTTTCCAATTGGCTGAGCTAACTCTGGTTGGCTAGGACTTCAGGGAACATCAAGAAGGTGTTATAAGTCTCAGCGTTATAAGGTGTTAAATCTCATAAGTTATAAGTTTCAGCATAATTAGGGAATAACAGCTGAATAAACCAAGCAAGTGTTGATTACTCATGTTTGGGACTGCCTTTGGACTTCTCCATGCCCCAGATGCACATTTTGATGCTGTTGATTTTAATAGTTCAGTAATTAATGTTCAACACAACTCGGATGCTGTCATTGATGAATGGTGGGCTGTGTTTTTTAGTAACTACTCAGAGCATTTTGGTGCGTGCCCTACGTTTCTCATCAAATTTGGCTTCTTTAAGGTTTAGTATGGGAGGAATAAACAGTCTGCTGACTCTGATTAAAGCAGAATGTGAATGATTGCAGTAGAGCCCTGTTTGTTCCCAGTAATTGCTTTAAATAGTTAGTTGATGGTTCATTGTTTTGGATTGGTTTGATATTTTTAGTCTTTTTAGAGTATTTGTGGTTATGATTTTGATGCTTGATGATCTTACTTGATCTATTCTGAGGGTGAGGCAGAATTTTAAACTACATTGATCTGTATAAATTGGCAATTTAAAGAGCTTCTTAACGCACATCGGATTCTTCATATTTATGTTACCATTTAGGCACTCAACGTTTGCTTTTTTAGTGTTTTTAGAGTAGCGCTAATTTGCCATTGCTCTGTAGACTATAAATCTCGTGTTAAAGAAGTACAAAAGAGAATTACCCTCACCAATCACTTTATTAGATTCAGCACCCTGTTTCTACACTAAATGCTGTATTTCATCAGTCTGCTTAGCATATAGATGCACTTTGCAGTTCTACAATTACAGACTATAGTCCATATGTTTTCCTACATACTTTGTGTCCCCTTTACTTTGTCTTCTTATGGTCTAGACCCCCATAGGACCACTTCAGATCGGGTGCTGTTTGGTTTGTGGCTCATTCTCAGCACTGCAGTTATAGTCAGTTACTGCATGATGTGTCATTGTGATGTTGTGCTGGTATAAGTGGATCATACACAGCAGTGCTGGCGGAGTTTTAGCACTTTTTGAAGTACAGGAAATCGGGCTTATGAGATGCTAGTGGCCAGCTGTCACTTGACCTTGAAGGTCAGGACTCGAACATTTAAAGCATTTGTTCAATTAATACATTCAGATTTATTATATTGGAAAATGGATTAAACCATTAGATAGGTAAATGAATTATACGTATAAGTCTGGTTAGTGTCATGTTGTTTTTAAGTGTATTTTGTGTTGAATAGTAATGAGACTATGGATTTGGCTTATATTATTGTTTTAATGAACAATAAGGCATTCTTGGACACCCCTTAACCCCCAGCCCACTCCCCAAAAGCATCACTATAATAAAAGTGCAACACAAGTGAAAATAATACTGTTATAAAGTGAAGTCGTTCTGTTAGTAGTGTAACGATTGCTAGTACACTACTTTTGTTGTGTGTGCACAGTTGTTTTACTCTGTGTACAATGCTGCTGTTGTAAGTGGGGAATAGTCAAACAGAAACTGCCATATATCACGTCAAGTCAATAAACATTTTTTTACACATTCTTTTACAGCATTTTACTATCGTGGATGATAATTAAATGTCTATTTGACTTTTTTAGTGTGTATGATTGTCTCTGTGTATATGTTTTCCTTCTAAGATGATGGAAAGCAAGTTGTATTGTATTTAGTGTGACAAAAAATCTTGTATTTAGTCATAAAATAAACTACTATGTGCTAAATATCTAAACTACAGTGCTTTGTGACTATGGTACTGTCTGGTCTGCATCCATTTTGCTCAACATTCTGTATGATAAAACTTCATGCGGACTCAACAAACCGTACAAAAACCTGGAAATAACATTGCCGTGTTCCGATTTTGGCCGATTTCCAAATGATAGATACGTTTGTGTTCAGCTTTTCTTTAAATGGAAATATCTTCATTCCTATAGAATGATAGCAGCGGCTGCTGGCTTGTGCC
Source organism: Parotocinclus haroldoi (assembly GCA_034779995.1). NCBI lineage: Eukaryota > Metazoa > Chordata > Actinopteri > Siluriformes > Loricariidae > Parotocinclus > Parotocinclus haroldoi. Next base: position 15,335 of record JAUZST010007220.1, on the reverse strand, counting down.
TGGCTCTGCACTCCGTCTAGCTTTAGCTTTAACATCTTTGCCTTTGTTAGTGAAATTCCACATATTCAGCGTGATGCTGTTTTAAACATCTTATTAAATTTGTTGTTATGAACATTTTCAGGTTGTTCCTCCAAGGCTTATTTTCTTTAAGCAGCGTACTCTGAAAACCTTATAGATTACAGTTTATAGCTGATAGTTTAGTGCATCTTTAGTCTCTTTAGTGCATCTAAGTCTCTTTTTTTTTTTTAAATCAAGGCAGAAATGTCTCCTGACGGACCCGATGTGGGCTACGGCTCATTCCACCAGCAGTACTGGCTGGGCGACTGCATTGTGGCTGTCGGTGTGATCGATATCCTGCCCAGTTGCGTCTCTTCAGTCTACCTCTACTACCACCCTGACTTTGCCTTCCTGTCACTGGGAACCTACTCTGCTCTCAGGTGCAGTTCAGATAGTTTCATTATTTCACTCGTTCTTAGGATTAAAAATGTGTGGTCTCTTGTCATCTTATTGATACACATGTTAAAATATGTCATTTAAAACAAGCTGTCATAGGTGCAGTATTGGTCAGGACCTGTGATGTTTTGAACTAACGGTGGCAGTTTCACTATCCCACCACCACTGTGGACAAGGTTGGAGCCTTGGCAATTCCTTTTGACTGAGTCAGACGCCATCCAGACCCGATTGGCTAAGCTTAAAGGGAGAAAGGGAGGGAAGGCCAGTAAGGAGTTCATTGCTGACCCTGCAATGGGCTTGCGTCCCTTAAAGAATGCTATTATGCTCCCAGATACAAATTTTGTGACGCACTTTATGGGTCTGGAGTAAAATTGTAATTAGTTTACAAATGAGTTATGATAGATGTAAAATATTGAAATTTATAATTGTAGTATGACTCGTTCTATGAGTGTGAAAGAGGTAGGGAAGGTGACCGTGTGCATTGATAAGACGCAGGGCTCCTGCATCCTGTGGTGAGTGCTGTGGTATAATTGGGTTGTGTTGGAGTGTCAGCTCATTGAAGAGGAGATAATGGGGGGCTTCAAGCTGCTGCCAGAATGGAGTGGGTGGGGCCAGGGGATGTGAGGAGGACGGGATGTGTTGTTTCTTTTCTCCTTTTTTTCCATTCCCATTTTGTGAATGGGCCCCTCATCCTCTCCTGATCCCCTTCTACCTCTTTCCTCCTCAATCCCATTCATGGCTTTGCAAGGCTTTGTCACAACGGGATGGGAACCCAGGAACCTGGCAGCAACCGCCTGACCTTCCAGCACCTCTCTGTTTGGTATTCCTCTATTTTCCTTGCTTTTCTTTCTCACTTTCTCCCTCCCTTTGAGTTCTTCTCTGTCCCTCCTTGCTTTATTCCATTATATCTGTTTTATTTTGCTCTGTTCCCCACAATAACCCACACTCTTAAATTTTTCACCATGGAGTGTGAATGTACTGAGAAATGCAGTCTGAGGTGAAAATATGGTGCTAATAGTGGATTTTTACTGATTGAAGGGCATTGTTAGGCTACAAATGAGGGCTATAAAGGTAGAACAGACAGCAAAGAGAAAATCGGGCAGTGAGAGCTTACTGATTGTTTAGCACTTCAACATCTTCAGTCTATCTTCATTTCAACACCTAATTTTTAAAATTTTATTCTGTACTTTGTTTTTCATTCCTTCACTGCAGGAGTGTTGAAAAGGTTCTTCAGTAATTCCCACATCGTTTATTATATTTCGGGTTTTTTTTTTTCAGATTTACATGAAATCTATTAACGATATGAAAAGTAAAACTTCTCTGGATTTAATTTTTTTGGAAAAATTTGACTTCCTACCCCAACTTATATCATGTGGCATGGTTCCTTAGTATACAGAAAAAGAAAACGGTGCAATAGGTCATGCACAACATACACAGCACCTTTTACCATATATTGTTTCTTTAGAGCTGCGATGCATCATTACAGCTGTATCTACTAGAGATAGGATAATATGCAGTAATGAGGAAAGCAAGTGTGCACCGTTTAACATCCGTTTGTTTTAAAGACTAGTTCTTAAGAATTATAATATGAAATATAAATCGTATAAGTCTTATACATCTGATTCACGTCTGAATGACAGAAATCTAGTATGCGCAAACCTTTGAGACACTTGCTGACTGAAAAGATAACTGCAGCCTATTAGACTAAAAACAACAATGCAGGGTCTTTTTGTTTTTGTTGCTGATAGGTATTTCAAGTTTGATAAGATACAAAAATAATCACTGTATTGTACAGTACATTACTATACAAAATGTTTTTGTCTTGTCTTTAAATCAATCTGCAGGGGCAGTTGGGATTTCCCATTTCCCACTTCTACTTTATTATGCTAAAATTTGCCCCCAATCGGAGTGTATATGACTAGTTTTGAGTGTTGATGTAACCATGTGCCTTTGATTGAATGGCCTTTGATGCTGAAGAGTGACATTAAATAAACAAACAAATAAACGTACAAATTACTATGTGACAGTGCTAACTTCTGATGAGCGTTCTCTTTGACAGAACATAATGAGGACATTTAAGGCATATCTGTATACAATAATTAAAGCTACTTTAGGCTACACTGGAATATGTAATAGTACTTGGTCATAAGGATACATTACTAGTTCTTTATATAGGATTACATAAATAATTACATAGCAACATAGGTAATTTGTAGGAACATGATCGTTAGATACTGTGTATAATTTCATATGCTTATATCACTCATTCACACACTTTCCATCCAATTCATGGTCACTGGGAGCTGGGGTCTAACCTAACCAGGGTGCAAGGTGGGACTGTGGACTGGCCACAAGTTCATCACACACTCCTGCAGTGACACTTTAGAGATGCCAGTTGACCATATGTGTCCTTGGAGTGTGGGGGGTACCTGGATTTACCTCGTAGTGACACGTGTTTAGCACTGTCATCTCGCAGTTTTAAAGATCCCGGCTTTAATGTTTCGTATGAAGGCCATCTATATATGGAGTCTGCGTGATCTCCCCGTCTCTGCATTTGCTTCTCTGTGTTTTGTTCTCTGTCATTCCAAATACATGAATTAGGATAAATGGTCTCACCAAAGTGTCCCAGTATTTGTATGTTTGCATGTACCCTGTGATAGTATGGCACCACGTCTACAGGTTTGTTCCAGATCTTGCTTACTACTGGTTAGGCCCCAGTCCCCTGGACCCCTGGCTTTATCAGAGCTGACCAAAATCCCCTCTTTTTTTCTTGCTTTAGGGAGATTGCCTTCACAAGGCATTTGCAGAAGCAGTCCCCAAAGTTGTCCTACTACTATCTGGGCTTTTACATTCACTCCTGTCCCAAGATGCGTTATAAGGTATGCCTGTTCTCCTTTTATCTCCACTTTCTGTTCATGTTACACTAGATTTTGACATTCACTTTGACCGGAAACGTAATTTATACCTTTCTGTTGTTAGCATCTCACCATATAATTTGCTTTATGTTCTTATATGTTATTATGTCAACAACAAATGCCAAAACATCAAAAGAAACTGGAAAAATGTATAAACCTCATGTACCATTACCAGTCATTTTATCAGGTACACCTCCTTGATCTGAAACTCACACACACGGTCCACACGCAGAAGCACTTTGTAATTCTACAATGACAGACTGATAACAGTGTATGTAGAAAAGCAGATTAAACAGACTGCAGTCAGTCATTGTGGGACTGTGAAATGCAGCTATATATAAAGATGGTAAACCGATAAATTGTGCAAAAACAAGGAAGTGATTGTATAATAAATGTAACATTTCTAATGAATACCACAAATACTTATAAAGTCTGACCTTGTTATAGTCATCAATGTAAATTTAATTGAGCACTTAATACTGCAATGTTGTAATTATTCATCTTTGATATTGGGTACACTTCTGATGTCCCAAATGTTGACTTTGGGCACAGTTAATTAAAATGCTTCTAATGTCTCAATTAAAGTGCTGATTTAATTTCCCTTGGGAAAAAGCAATGCTTACTGCTTACTACCTGACGAGCGAGTTGACCATCTTACATGTCGGTAGGCTTTTTGATTTCTTAAGATTTAGTTTAGTCATCTGGATTATATCATCTTGTTTTTCAAAGATCATACATATTCCCCTTACTAAGCTTTAGTGTGACCAGATTGCGCACATGCAACATGGTAACCGCATGTGTACATTTTGACCCCTGAGCCTTGTTGTGGAAAGGCAATGGAAAATATTTGGGATTTGGCCATGCTATACACAAATTCATGTGGCTTCCAGTAACAATGCTGGTACTTTAGTTTTTTTTTTTAATTTGTGGTGTTAATCTAGTGAGGTTAGGGAACAAAGGGTCATGTTTAAGCAGAGACGGTCAGTTTACAGTGAGAACAGGATACTGGACTGGAAGTTGGACCTGGGATTTTGAGCCTGTAATGAGAGTAGGGTTTTAAACTCATCTGGGACAGAGAATGGGGATATACCGGATGTGCTAAGGGAAAGCCAAGTAATTAGTAACCCAGATGCAGGACATGTTAGAAATCATTTGACAGGGGCAGGGGAAATATGAACTGCTGATTCAAATTGGAGAAGAAAGATAGCAAACAATGTGAAGAATGTAAATAAAAGTAGTAAAGTAGCCAAGATCAGAGTGAGGGAGTGTAAAAAGGGACAGATGGGGCTGGAGAAATCATTCATAGTTAAAGATGACGTTGGGATTGGAAAAGGCTGCTGTTGGACCAGGCATCATCCTGCCGTATGATGATTTTAGATTGTGAGCTTTTAAAACGTTTCTGTGATTTCACCAAGCGTGATTTATTACTTGCACTGTAAGCTATGGCATGGCATCCCAAAGTATTTTAACAAGCCAGGCGTTACTTTAGTCACTAGTCTGATTTACATTTTACCGGACAGACAAACAAATAAACCGTGTTTGGCAACACGGTAGCATGACTGACAACATGAAGACATGAAGATACTGACTGATGAAATTCATCAAATTTTATGGAATTTGTTTGGACTTTACACAGTTAATACTGCAAAACCACAGATGTTTGCAAAATATTGGCAGATCTAGCAGTAATGCGACGATCCTGTTCAAAGTTCTTGAAAGGGATCACCCCAAAGAGTCAGAGACGGCATGTGGGTGCAACGAAAGCACAGCCAGAAACAGCACTAAAATCAACCAACAATAACACAAGCGTTTGAAAGACATCACTAACATCATGGCATTTTAACAAGGATAGGATGCCCAACGAAACAATACAACTCTACAACTCTTCTTTTGTACAAAAACGTAGAGAGAGGTTAGAATCCAAAATGAACATCAGGTTTTGACACGACATAGTGATTTATAGTCTAGCCAGATTTCAGGACTGTATTTGAGTGTTTTTTTTTGAGTGAATTATTATATTATTCATGGACATGTAGAACATTGTTGATCATATTTACTTTTGGAACTGTTTCAATTGTGCAGAAAGTGCACTCTTCCCAAGTGTACAAATGTTCTATAGTCACAAGTGGTTACAGTTAAATCTTCATTTTTGAGGTTAACTTTTAATTAGTGAAGAAATTTTGGTACCTGTGTTCTGCAAATTGGTTTTCAAGTCAACCTTGGGTGGGGTGGGGTGGGGGTCATGATAATATTGAGCATCATTGTCCATCCTAAAATGTCACAATCTAGTTTTGACAGAACACCCACCACAGTAGCATACAGACATACTCTCATTGCATATTGTCTGCACTGAAAGTCAAAGGAACGTGTTTTTACGGTATGGATGGATGGATTTGTTTTTGGGTTTTTTTCGTACTGTTCAAACTTTTTTTTGATTTGGGTTTATACATTCATTTGTCAGTGTTAAACTAAAGCAAATCAAGTTTTTAACACGAAGGTATTATAAAATGGCTATTTCTGAGTAACTGTACAGATCTAGTCTCCATAGCTGTTTGTGCTTACAGAGAATTTGCTTGCAGATTGTCCAATATCCCAGGGCTTTCTCTCCTAATCTCTACCACTGTGGATTTTCAAACCTAAGATGACTGCTACTTGTCTTGCTTTTGCTTCGCCTAGTAATAGTCCAGGGTGACAAGGTCAGCCGTTTCACACCTCCACACACCCATTGGCGGCTGTTCATGCATGCTTGAATTGCTCATTAATGCACATCCATACTGTGTTATTGTGGTCTTCTCAATATACCTCCCCCTATCCTGTTGAAATTCCTCCCAGAGCGTTGATGTCAGAGAGGCATCCACTTTGGCACCCAGTCCTTGAGAAAAGCCCAGGGTCTGCTGTCCCTTTATCAAAGCCTTCATAGCTCTCACAATTGAGCCCTGCTGGAAGGCTCTCAGCAGCCCCAAATACCTTACTCCAAAGCTGCTTGCCAGTTTTTTCAAGTGGCGGAACACACTGTGCTCCATCACTGGATACGTCTGCAGTGTATGAAGAGCTTTACAATGTTCTCCCTTGACCTTGTATACTCTGAACTGAAGATATTTTTGAGCATTGTCCCTTAAGAGTACACGTACAGTACTCTGTAAAGGTTTTAGGCAGGTGTGGGGGAAAAGTGTTAGTGGTTTATTTTTGCCAAATTCAGCTAAAATCAGTATTTGGTTTCCACCACTTACCTTCAAAACAGCATCAGTTCTTCTAGGTAAACTTGCAGACATTTTGAAGAAACTTGGCGTGGAGGTTATTCCAAACATATTGGAGAACTAACCACAGATAGTCTGTAGAGGTAGGCTTGCTCACTTCCTTTAAGGCTCTATGGGGGTCATACGGTCATTTGCGGGACTCATGTTTTCCTTTATGCTGAAGATAGTTATTAATTACACTGGCAGTATAGATCGTTGTTCTGGTTCAGAATACATTTGGAGTCAGAGTTAGATACAACCATGATGGTATCTACCAGTATTTTTCAGCATTAAGGACACCAATAATCCTGACCAAATCCCCAACTCCATTTGCTGAAAAGCAACCCCAAAACTTGCACGGAACTTCTAACAAATTTTGGCTTATCACTCAAGAGCACCTGTTACCCTTTTACTGCGTCCCATTTCCTATGTTTTTGTGCATAGTTTAGTTGAGTGACCTTGTTTCCATGTTAAAGGGATGTTTTCAGTGTCTGAAATTCTTCAGTGTAGACCACTTCTGGCCTCAGAACAGTAAATTTATATACCTGGGCCCAGTATGATTGTGTTTGACTTGTATCGGTGTAACCATGCTCATGTTATGAGTAGCTATTGTTGCTGATGTGATGTTAAATAAAAATAGAACAAGCACGCCTTGGTTTTGGAGTTATCAGTTGTTGAGTAACTATGGTCTTGAAATTCCTGTTTTTACACAGCTTGTCGTGACCATATATTGGTGAAGTTCAGACCCTTTAGACGTGGTTTTGTAATCTTTTCTAGCCAGACGAGCACTGACAGCTCTTTTTCTGAGGTCCCCAGAAGGCTGTTGTTCTTACCATGATTCACTTTCACATATTTCTCAACATATTGTCGGAATACCATAAAATGAACATTGATTGCCACATATTGATTTAATTTTTAAAAATCTACTATTTTAAATATCTAAAATCTTAACCCACTGCAAACATTGATTAGCTCAGCTCCTCCTTACCCTGCTCTCTTGGTCTCCCACTTGCACACATTTCTGGAACGTGAAACTCTGTTGATGTCTTGAACATAGTTTCTGTAGTGTATTCTGCAATACTTATTTAACTCTTCTGTGCAGTTTGTGCATCCGCTTACCCCCACAAATATGAACTAATTCTCAAATAGAAAGTCATCCATAACTATCTCGTGATCCATGCACAGTACTTATAAAGCGATATGTGTGTTAAGCTGTGTAACAATGTTTTTGTTTTGTTATGGAGAGTGGTTTTATTGTGAAGCAGTAAGAGTCAGTCTCCTCATGAATAGCAAGCTTACCTTACCATTTGTACATTATTGGACATCATGGTGGCTAAAGAATGTGGTCTTGGTGTTTCACAGGTCCAGGGATCAGATCTGAATTCTGTTGACTGTCTGTGTGTCCATTTCCCAGTGGATCCTTAATAGATTCTATTCCTGCTGTGCTCTTAGTGTTTTTGGGATAGGTGCCAGAACCACCATGACACAGACCAGGACAAATGATTTCCTAAAGATCTATTTCCTGAGATATCTTAATATATTCTGCTTATGAAATGCTGTTCTCTGGAGATAAACTGAATATACAGAATCCCATACTTGTATAATACAGTGCAGTAAGGTCAGCCTTTCAGGACCTTAAGCAATCATTAAAATCATATTAAAGTAGAGTTCCAGTCTCACTATGATATTGCTGGTAGTAAGTGGGAGCATTATATATTAATACTATTATTAAATATATTAGCACACAGTGCCACATGATAAACCAAAACAACCGCACGCACTGCCAAAGGCTTTAACAACTTCCTCTTCAGGGGACACAAAGGCACTGTCTGGGCCTTTTCCACGTGAAGTGAGGAGTGCCAGCCATTTCCATTTCTCTAAGTCCAACCTGGCCAATGTGCTGTCCAGTTTGAGACATTATTTCCTGGCCCTAAATGCCTTCGCTTTCTGCTTTCTTCTTTTTGGAGGTCTTATAGTTGCTGCTTGGCCCCGGTTTGCCGTAGTCTGTTTTCAGCTTACTTGAATGGCTCTAATGTAGTGGAATGAGCCGTTCTATGGTCTAGAGCATGGCTCAGAATATCAGAGAGCCATTCTCCCTCAGCCAGGTGTTTATCAGTGCTTCCTGTTCATTCAAAAGTCTCTTTAAAGCACAGTTGTCTTTTGACCATGTTTTGGTGGTGTTTGGGTCCTCGAGGAGCAGAGAGGTGCACTCGAACTTCAGTGGCCTTATCCATACTTACTTTCTTTTCAAATCAGTAGTCTGTTTGTGCTGAGGTGGCAATACACACAACACAACAAACCAACAGATTCATAGTAGTTTGTGTTTTGACAACAGTAATTTTGCCATCGATATTGTTCTAATTTAGTTTATGTATATAATGGTGACTGCATCCAAAGTAATATTAGGATAGATAAGCAAAAACTACGAGCCATGTTAGGCAGAATAATAAAGACAACAACAGTATTTACATGCCTGAAAATGCTTGCTTCCACAGAACAATCATCAATATTTTAAATCCCAGGAGCTATAATGAACTGGCCTGGAAGTTGGTTCTGTACATGGTGAGGAGGATTGTAAAAGAGGTAAAAACTCCTACAAAGGTGGTTTTAGTTTATCTACTAAGGGTTACTAACATTGTTCGCTTCAGTGTTGTCGTTTGACATTTCAAGTTTCAAAAGTCCAAAGCTGTGAAACATACCAAATGTTTAGGGATAACTGATATTTGTATTTTATTCCTTGTTGATTTAAACAGAGCTGGCAAATTCAGTCGAGTTCAAACTACTTTGGCACCAACCAAAGCTCAGTGTGCTAAAACACTGACCTAAGAGCACCAAACTTCTCATTTACTACTGACCATAGTAATCTTTACTGATGAAATGAGGAATATGTGATCAAGGGAAAACAATCATTTTTATATTAAGCTTTTTACTTGTAATAGGTTTCAATAGGAAGAAAACACAATGTAAAAAAAATATTGCTGTACTTTTGGATCACATTTGTCATTTCCAGCAGTAGAGATTACTTATCTTATTTATCTAAATTCATTAATAAAATTTAAATGTGACGAAAAAAGCTTAAAATACAATGATGACTGTCTGTTTATCATTTGAGAAGTGGAAATGACATGTAATTCTCTATGTAATTCTCCATTACAACAGATCAACTTTGCACACAAAGCACTTAGCTTTTTTTTTTTTAGCTTGTCCATCTTCTATTCTGTGGAGTGTATTTAAATTACATGATAACGTACATGACCACATGACGTACCGGTCTGGGCACGTTGTTTTCTGTTTACAGACATATTTTGATACCCAAACCTTCTGGACATACAGGTTACTATAAGATTCAGATAGTATGATGTATGTAAGTATATTATATATAAGCATATACATTAATACATGAACATCAATACATACTTATTCAGCTTTTTTTAATGCCCTACCAAAATTTCTTCCTTATCACATTTAGGGATACTTGTGATAGTTGTAAACATAATATACCTAGATATTTTGTAGATATTTTGTAGTTATTTACTGTAATGTGTGTGTGATGAATAGCGTTAGGATAATAAGTCCAGTGTGTATTACAGTCAGTGTAGTTCAATATCCTAACCCTAGGATATGGAGTAATTTAGCATATTGATGAATTCATAATACCTAGTATTTTACATGGATGATAATAAATGTACTTTACTTTAGTATTTTCGTATACTTTAAAACAAATGCATTACCTTGTACAAGTTTTTTTTAGTTTTTCCTTTCCACTGTTACCATAGGCTTGCTCAGTTCAGGCTGTAGGCCTAGACATTACTAAGCTTGCTAAACAATGCTCTATTGTCAGAAAAAAGCATAACAATGCAATGCATTTGCCTTTGACAGTCAAATACAATATACAAATAAATTATGCAAATGCATATGTTAGTTACATCAAGTAATGAACTCTCCAGTTTGTGTTGTTTATAGCACATTAAGTTTCCATAAGCTTCCCTTTGTCAGTGTGGTTTTCATCCCTACATTTTCTACTTTTTTGTTCTTTGTTTTTGGGGTTATCTGTAAAGCTCAGTGCAGTTGTAGTGATTAGGGTAAACTCGAGGAACTAAGCTATATTTTTTTTTAATTTAATTTAATGATTTTTATGATTTGAATCATATTCATATTTAATTATTGGAATGCTTTTGTTGTTAATCAGCTCTGTATGTGTGTTACATTAAGACAGTCACATTGTCTAGGTTGTCTGTAGTTGTATTTAGCTGTGATAGTAGGAACAGACTACTCGAAATTTATGATCCTTGTTGGGTTTTTGCCTCCTCTTCTCATTTTAGCCTTGCACTGGGCCCCCTTAGGCTTTAACAATATTCGCACATTGCCACAATTCATGTTTTTATTGCTACGTTTTAGCATTTTTGTTCCAGAAACATGTGTCTGCTTTTCTGTCTTACTAGGTTGGCTGCAGTATAAGTTAATGGTCTTTTGCTATTTTCCATGATCATGGCATGGATAATTGTCTTGCATTAAGTCTTAAGTTAATGTTATGAGAATAATTCTGACTGACTGGATTGTTTGCAATACTCCTCAGGCTTTTCCAAGCAACACCATTTTTCAGCACCTTTTAAAAGCCTGCACATGTATAAAACCATTTTTCTCATGGCTTTTTTTAAAATTAGTTGGGCATTAGCTGGCTTTCGTCCTTTCTCAATGCCAACAGCCTTAAGCCTGGTTTGTGCTTCTTCGTCACGTTGATGCAAAGACAACATGGTCACCTTGACGGCGTTGTTTTTATTTTCTATATTTTGCGCATAGTGCAGCAAAGTAATTCACAGACGCCATGTTAGAGGGAGTGTCTGAAGGATTTGTTACAGTGGTGGTGACAACTGTGTTGATGGAGTTGAAGCTGATCAATATTGAGCAACAAAGGCTTATAATAAAAATGTTGGGTAAGCGAAAGAGAAGAAGGTGGTCTGTACGGCCTTTGAATGAACTGATACAACTCTAGCTAGATTTAACAAATGGCGTCTTTTATACAGAACGAACCAGAAAAGTGGAGTACCGGAAATGATGCAGAGCAGAACAATTACAGCTTTGCACTCCGCATTGCTTGGACATGTGGTAGGGTAGGGTGTTGCAGAGGCTCTGCAGAAGGGGTTCACGTCAAGCCTCCCGCGGTGAGAGGCATAAATCAGGCTTTTGTACACACAGCACAACACGGTACACACAGTCCTGTTGTTTCAGTGATAAAATGACTTGTTTCATGATATGTGTTTAACATATTAACCAGGTGAAGTTTCCACAATGTACGGGAGATTGAATATACAGTGTATATTTAATGTAAACCAGTTCCATTTAATGGAATCCAGTGTGTCAGTGTAACATTGTGTCTGTTGTAAATTGCCACTGCTGCAACCAAATACACAAACACCATATAGTACGTTTCTGAGTATATGACACACCTCTACACATGTCTGCTGTACTGCCCTGTACGGCCTCGAGGTGCAGGCAACGGTTCCTGACGTGCACACTTGTAGAAGCGACTGAGGAGTTTACTGGGCTAGCATCCAGCTCGATGTATCAGATTCTTAACGTTCAGCAAGGTGTTGATGTACACAGTTTAATGACTGCTGATCTACTTAATTATTTTAACTCTGACAATCCAATAATGTTTCGTTTACTGGTGCTTGTGGAAACACACAACATGAGTTACTGGAATAAGTGCACTTACTTAACTCACAAAGCATGTTTCATGTTTTTAATAATATTCTATGAGGTGTAAGTGTTTAAATAAAAGTAAACAGACATAGGCTATGAACATATGCCTGCTATTATAAGCTGGAAAGAGGATAGATGGGTAGATAGATAGATTGATTGATTTTATAAATAGATAGTCAGATAGATTTTATAAACAGACAGATTGATTGATTGATTCAACCTCATCAGTACAAGTACAGTGCAACGAAATGCAGTCAGAATCTACCAGAATTGCAAATAGTAGCAATGAGTAAAAACGAGTATAGTGCAAGATTGATAAATATAAAGGAAATATAATATAATAATAATAATAATAATAATAATAATATGAGAATATATTCTATGTATAGATAATATATACAAGATATCGTGGATTTATATACATATGCATACTTATATAAGAATAATATAGCTAGATATTTTGTAGTGGCAGGCAGACACAAATGAATATTGTTATTATTATTATTTACAGTGATGTGGATGAGTGTTATGAATAGCGTTAGGATCATAAGTTCAGTGTGTGTATTACTGTCAGTGTTTTGTGGACTTGGATATGGGGTAATACAGCATATTGATCAATTCATAATACCTAGTATTCTGCATGGATGATAATAAATGTTCTTTAGTATTTTCTTATACAAAACAAATGCAGTTATTTTTTGTAACGCTTTTTAATGTTGGATCGACATGGATGGAGAAATTGTGCTCTGCTACAGTACAAGGCAACTAGGCATAATGAGTATGCCTTTAATGTCAGAAAGACATTTGCATGGTCAGTATGACTTGTAAACGTCTACATGCAGAACCACTTAACTACTCGTCTCCTCCTCTGCATCCGTCCCTTAAACCGCAAGCCACCAGCATGGCATACTGGATCAAAGAGATAGGAAGCAAGTGAGAGGTCAAAAATGCTGCAGACTGACATAGTGACTCAGAGAGAAAAGATAAACAATTACCACACTTTTTGCATGGCAGTCACTTGCCCTGTTTTCCTTTTTGCCTGAACCATTATAACTTAGAAATGTGTTTAGAAAAGAGTCATTTTCACCGTTGATGGGTCACAGTACTTACTGCATGTCAGTTACCTGCTTCTGTGGAGTTCAAACTTCCGACTATGAAGTGCTTATCTTATGTGTTGTGACTTTGCATGTTGGGGCAGGGAACTAGCTTTGTCTAAGAGGAGGGTACACAATTCACTGTTCTGCCTGTATCTATTATGTGTGGGTTTTTTTTGTTTGTTTATGTTTTTGTTGTGATTTTAGGTTGTTTTATTATGGTATCTCTTTATTTGAAGCAGGACCGTCACTGTTCATCATAATCGTAGCAGTGTTAATCACTTGCCGATGATTGGTTTGCTACTCGCGTAAAGTTTGAGGAGGTTTTGGGCTACAATGTGTACAATGCAAACTTTAGCTAAATGAAAACTAAACACTACACTCCCTGGAGCAAAGCTGTCAGTTTGCCATTAAACTCAAATGTAATTATCTATTTTGATATATTCTTGCTTCATTCTCTTTCTGTAAAATGTACAGTCATCCATTTACGTCAATTCAATTTATTGAATCGTTAACAGTTCTGTTCTTTCAATTAGTTTCCTATTTTTTCCTCTCTTATTTCATTAAGTTAGGCTTGTTCCAACATCAAATGCCCTGTCATGTCTGGCTCTGTCTGTCTGTCTGTCTGTCCGTCCGTCCAGATAGAAAGAGATATACACACACTGGACTATAGTATACAGTTCACTTGCTTAGCACCAAGATTGAATTTGCCTAACATTACATGGTATTTTATTTTATGTGGATGTAATTAATAAACCTACCTGCACAGTCCTTAAATCCAAATATTATTTAGCATCACTGACAAGGGATCTTTTCGTCAAGTCGAGTTCCTGCTCTTGTGTTGCAGAGGACACATTACTTTATAGCTGTGCTTTATAAACTGCCAGTCTGGTCAAAATGCATGCTGAAAATGTCATATTGTACTGAGATTTTGAGGAGTGCGTTACTGTTTGCCCGCGGTGTCTAAACAACTTATATAAAACTTTAACTAAATTGTCTGAATAATACATATATAATAATTGCCTAAATGTGAAGAAGCTAAAAAGAGACTTATTAAAGAAAATATAATACATTAAAGGAAATATTTCACTTAAATAACACATTTCACATAATAAAGAAAAGAGAGAATACTTAATACTAGCTGAAGGTGCTGGTTATAGATCATCACACCAATGATGTAAATTGTGATAACACCTAACCTCTTTGTGCTGTTCTATTTCTTTTATACAACAGGTTTTTACAATAAAATAAAGCAATCAAACAAATCATAAAAGCCCTGGTAACTGACACTAATGCTGGCAGCACCTTCTGCCAAAAATCTTCATCAAATGAGTTGTTGCAGTGTTACGATAACAATTCTCTACTTTGCATTAACATGATGTGCTAGACGAATATAGTTTATGTAATAATACTAAGTAACGTTAATTTGAAATACAATGTGCAGATAAGTGAGCAAAAAAAGAAAAATGCCGAAAACTAAAACCATAAGTGAATGATGCGAGTTTAGTTATTTATTTGGGCTGCTCACAAAAAATAGGGGACACCCCAATATGTAATAAGTAAATGTACCCTAATGTTTGTGAGCGGTATATTTTGAAGAATATAATAACTATAGAATAAAGCTATAGTATGTAAGACAATGACATTTTAAATCAAGCAATAAATGTTTTAAAATAGTTTTGATGAATGAGTGAGTCCCTTGACATTATTCAGTCACTAAATGCTCTTGTGTCTTCAGCAGGTAAGTTTTGGTGGCATAGAATCCTCAGTCAACAGGAGGAGGACCCTAAACAGGAGTTAGCACCCTAAATTTTCTCACTCTTTGTTTCATTGCAACCATTTGCTAAAATCAAAAACGTTGATTTTATTTATCATTAATGTACACTCAGCATCACATCTTGACATGAACAAAACAGACATTTATATATATATAT
>JAUZST010007219.1:0-14317 GCA_034779995.1 Parotocinclus haroldoi | reverse complement strand
TCCTGGGTTCAAATCCCACCTCTGACAAGCTGCCACAGTTGGGTCCTTAAGCAAGGCCCTTAACCCACCATTGCTTGGACTGTAAGACTGGGATAAGAACGTCTGCTAAATGCCCTAAATGTAAATGTAAAAAAATCTCATGTTGGTTATTTCCAAAAACTGCTCCCACAGGTCTCCCTCGAGAACTACAGTCATTCCAGGACCTTTTACTCAAATCAGTACATTAGAAATATCATGAAATAATATCATCATAAAATCTGCATGCAGGTGAGATGGATGGATAGAAAATGGATCACAGTAAGCGCTTCTAAATGCCGAATGCTGTATGGCAAAATTTAGGCTTGGCAAGACTGGACCCCCTAAACTCTGACCTGACTAACTAGGCATGTTTCTAACCCAGGCCAACCCTGCTTTCCAAATTCTTACTATAACATTTGGGATATTTGAATTCCCTAACTCAGATAGTTTATGGAATTGTTGATATTAAGATTAATTATATGCAATCGCTTTATATTATGCTGACATTTTAAAACTAGGATAGTTTTTAAATATACAAGAGCCAAGTAAGAGTTTTCCCATAAAAATAACGTAGCGAGGGCTCTCGTTATCCGAATATTCATTATCCGAAGCGAATGAAGTTAGACTGTGTAATATTTTACGTGTGTATCGTCGTTAAACAGCAGAGTATATTTTCAATAATGATTTCTCTCCGTTTGACATGTTTCTGTTTTATTGCACAGCCCAACCTTCACACACAGGGACTGGCACGTACACACTCCTCTTCCTCGCTGCCAGGTAGCTGCTCTTCATCCGGTAACACCCTGGTCTGTAAACATAATACTGAACCCTGCTCTGTTCTGAGTTCAATGTACCATATTAACCCTTAATACGGTATTTATGTGTACTTTGCGCTCTTATCATATTTAACAATGTTAAATCAAGATCTGATAATTCACTAGAAAACATCAGTGCTGGGCTTAAGCAATTAACCTCATTTAAACAGTTGCACTTCTAAAATATTAGCATCTGCATTAGTGCATTACTAACAATAACACTGCACGTGTGCATGTTGCGCTCAGATTACACTGCAGTCAGTGTGGGTCACGTAACCCAAGGCTCCTTGCCCGGAGTGGGTGGAGACTATTACCTTGATCCTGATGCAGCTGTACCGGTGCGTCCTCTCCGCTCGCAGTCTTTCCACACTTCAGGTAGCATTTATCTCTCTAAACCTACCATTTACAGTGCCTATAGAAAATCATCATTGTAATCATCACCATGTTTCTATTAGAGCTTAAAATAAAAAAAAAAATGGCTTTTTCCAGACTGATTAGTTTGCTAATCTTTAATGAAAAAAAGGTAACAGTTACAGTTGAAAATCTAAGTAATCAGTCCCCTGCTTTAATACTTTTGGTCCTTTTTATAGCCATCAGTCCTTTTTCGCCTCTACCAGATTTGTTTCAGGATTGAAGAATGTTTGCCCGGAATTCCTTGCAGACTGGTTCACGTTAAGTCAGATATCAAATTTAGGTCAGGACTCCGACTTGGCCGCTCAAGGACATCCACCTGCCTATCCTTAAGCCATAGTTCTGTTGGCTGTGTTTTGGGTGGATGTCCAGTTGGAATATGAACCGCTTGCCCATCTTCAGCTGTCTAGCAGAGGGTTTTTACTTAGGGTTTACCTCAGTAATGTGGCTGGCCATATCAATTTCCCCTTCAATACTGACCACTTGCGTAGCCCCGCTGAAGAACACATCACCATAGCATAATGTAGCCACCACCGTGCCTCATGGTGTTTTGCATGGCTTGCTTTGATTGGTGTTCCAGCAGTATGACCGGAATTTAATCATGGTCAAATACAATCATAAATCAATAGTCTATGCACAAGATTGGCAGTTTTTACCAGAAGGGACTTCTTTCGTGCCACCCTGCCATACAGGAAAGCTTTATGCTAGGCTTGTGAGCTCGATATCCTCCTCCTGGCTCTGTCAACCAGTATGGAGGTTCAGTTTAGTCAAGATATTGGTACACTTTGCTTAACAATGCTCCGAATGTTTTTTTGAGGGATACTTTTTTGAATCCTTCTTCTTACTTGTGCTTTTCCACGACTTTGTCCCGGAGCCCTTTTGAGAGCAAATGTGTCAAATTTGTCATGTTACTACTAGTAGTGGCGCCTTCAAGAAACAGCATGTTTTAATATTATTTTCACTTTAATTCTGAGAGTTATAATGAATTATAACTAATGTTAATAGAAAGTGTAAATACAGCTGGAATAAAAACAGGTTTACAGTTACATTTTCACAAAAATGTATCGATTGTGATGGTCTTCTGTAGGCACTTGACTTCCACTGCTTATCCAACTAATATACAGTAGTAATCATACTAATCATAAATATTTCTGTCTAGCATTTAAATTCATGTCTGGTCCCTTATTTGTGTATGATGCAGATTACACAGGAGGACATGCCAGTCAGGTGACACGCGGCTCCTCCCCTGGACTGGGCAAAGACATGTATCTGGACCCTGATGCAGGACCCCCTGTACGCCCACTTCGCTCCCAGTCTTTCCACACCTCGGGTAAGCACAGTAGTCCGTGTATTCACATTACAATCACAATTAAGATTTTACAGGCACACCCCTAATGTTTAATATGTAAATATCATAGCGTAGCCTACCTTAGACATTCGCTGTCAATAACCTACGGTTGGGCAAAATCGTTAACACAAAGCTTCTTTCACAATAAAGTGTTTTGTATCTTGTGTTGAGTCCATTGGCGGACTATGGGCACTGCCGTTCAGTTCATGTCCAGCATGTGCCGAAAAGCGTTGGACTGCATACCAATTTTGTATTTCTACAGCACTTTTTAAAGTCAGACATTTACCTAAATCAGCTTTTGAGACATCTAGTTAACAAGCAATAGAAGTATGATTGAGGAAGTGTGATAGGAAGCAGTGCCGATAGATCCCCAGACTTTTTCTGCATTGCCCCCTTTTGTAGCTAAAAATATTTTCAAGCCCCTCCACTCTGACACACAACTACATGCCATGTGCTTCCAATCCACTTACACGATTTCAATTTTCTCATCAGGTAAGAATGGGCAATTCCGATTGTCTTTCTGTCTAAGAATTATAAACGACGGCATACAGAAACAATATTTGTTTCACTTCTCTCTAATGGAACATCTTCATTGCAAAAGAAAGCTAGTGGAAGCTGCTGGCTTGTGTCTGGCTCTATGTTTTCGCTAGCTTTAGCTTTAACTTGTTTGCCATTGTTCGTTTTGTGAAAATCCACATATTCCGCATAAGATGTTTGAAAAGTTTTATCACATTTGTTGTTTGGAACGTTTTCCCCAGTTGTTCCTTCACTCTGTTTTTGACGTCCATGTATTGCAAACAGCACGCTCTGAAGAGCTTCCACGCTGGACATGGCTGGGTTCGAAATCGATAATTAAACCCTCATTACGATCCTTATCTCCTCTTCAGTACTGCTCTGTTTAGGGAGACTAATTAGTTGACTAAGTAGCATTTAAAACACAACTAAAATGTAATACTTCTTCATTAGCACCGCTTTTATATGCAAACCGGAGAGCTGCTGAGCTGTGTTTAATGCTCCGTACATATATGAACTGAATTCTATATAAAAGTACGAGAAACCACTGTGCTGTTCGTGCCGAAGTGCGGCCATGTTTGTGCCGCTGCTGTGTGCTGGATGTGCTAAATGTGAACAGAAAAGTCCAGTTATTTGACACAGACTGGTCGATCGGGCGTCTCCGTCCTCTATAACTCCACTGGAATTTATTGGAAACCTTGTAATGCATACAAAACTGCAACTTCTTATTGGTCAAAACTAAATAAAGTGGCAAATCACCTCTGGTATCATCAGTGACATGTTTTCCATATCTTACATTTTTACTGTGTGACGTCATTCACTCCCAACACAATGGCTCTGTGCCCCCCACTTTGGGAACCGTTGCTCTAAATCATGTGTGCATATACGACACTATGCCAAGATGGTGAAGTGAATACGACAGAATACTGTACTACAACAAAATACACACAAAGTACCCACTGTGTGTGTGTGTGTGTACCTGAAGGCTAGAGAGTTATGCAGCACCATCATTGTTTCCTCTTCTAACCGTCAATACCAAGAATCAGCACCACAGCCTGAGCAAAACATTACATCTCATGAAGATGTATGATGCGGTGTGACGTCAACGCTGAACCCCATCAGGCTTTTGATATGTGACACCTGCAGCTTGTAAGTTGATTGTGTTGATTTCATTACGGAGAAGGACACAAACCAACCGGAGGCCTGCTGCTACTGCTGGTGATCAGGATGAGAGGATAGGCCTTTTTATTTTCGCTTCGGTATCTGAATGATTTTGATCTCATTCTGATTTTAAAGCTCTGTAGTCTCACGCTGTACCTCTGCTCATTGTCCATATACGGGCAACATTTCCTGTTCTGCTGATAATGAGACTCATTGCTTGCCAGTTACTTGTCCTGTTTTCATATTTTATTCATTCATTTATTCATTATCTTCCGCCTAATCCACACGGGATCGCGGACCTGCCGGGCAAGGGCAAGAACAACCCTAGATGGGACCCCAATCCATCTTGTGCACACACATATATACACACACATGCATATAGTCACACAATTTAGAGACACCAATTAACCCAACATGCATGTCTTTGAACTGTGGGAGGAAACCGGAGTAAACCCACACAGACACAGGGAAGACATGCAGACTCCACACAGAAAGGACCCAGGCTGCTCCACCCTGGGATTGAATCACGGACCTTTTTGAGGCAGTGGTGCTACCCACCAAACCACCGTGCTGCGTATATCTTATTAAAAACAAAAGGAGACACAACCATAACAAGTTTATTAAGTGTATTCTTGTATAGGCTCCTGGTTATTAGATCAGATTAGGTTACTGATGTCTTAAAGCACGTCTTAAAGTCGCTCTGGATGAGGGCGGCTGCTAAATACTGTAAATGGAAACGTATTTAACTTCCTTGCTTGTCTGAATGTGAAGCATTGGGTCCTGCCTTCTTTTACTGCTGGGAGCCATGAATGAATGTTTTATGTTTCTCTCACATAAAGGAATAAAAGTTAGAACGTAACCTGAGAAAGTGAATGTACTATAGGTTTTCTCTCATAAATAGATCGACTAATGATTAATGAACAGCATCATAAACTGACTGAAAGTTCTTTATTTTGTTTCCATCAGGCTCTTCACAGTCTTACTGTCCTCCTGCCTCCCATTACCCCCAATACACCAACCCTGAAACTCTGCCTCTTCGTTTGCCCGGCCAAGTACCCACTATACCCCCTCAGTACTCCAACCCTACATACATGCCCAACACGCCGTACCCTTACCCCTACCTGGTCAACCCGTCTCCGCTTCAAGGTCCTCCCAACCCATCTCCGCTTGCTCAAACCCCAAATACAGCCAACCTCACCCCATTTCCCTCACCTGTAGCCAAGCAAATGGGCGACATTACCCCAAGAGAAGGCAGCCCTCTCACTCCTGGCATTGCCCACCCATTGCCTCCGAATGCACCATCATCTGCTATGTGGCACGCTCATTCCCAGCAGCCACTCTTCTCCCTGGCCAATGTGCTAACCCTGGCAATGAGCGTGGCACAGTCCTTCATGCCCCCCACAAGCGTTCCAAACGGTCTGCCCCAGGGCTACATGGTTCCCCAACCAGGCTATCCAGCCATGTTTGGAACCCCCCACAGCAACACAGTACAGACAGAAGCGCCATGGAACCAGGACGTGTACCAGCAAATCGATGGCAGTTCACAGCTACCAGGTGTGCCAGCCAAAGCTCCAGAGGCTCAAGGGTCTTCCACAGCATGCAGCCAGACTGATCAGACTGAAATGACTCAACAAGGCAAACCAGAGTGTCAGGAATGCATCAGGGAGAGTTCATCCCCCTCTTCATCTTCATCTTCTTCATCTTCTTCGTCCTCCTACTCATCCTCCAGTACCTCCTACGAATCCTCCAGTTCATCCAGCCCACAGAGCACAGTAAGTAGAGAGCATATTTATGTTTGTGTGATCATGTATTATTTACATATTGATGTTTTTCTGATTATTTAATAGGTCATGTAAGCATCATACTCCAATCTAGAAAACAGATTAACAAATTAGATAGAGAGCTGAATTTGATCTCAGTATTTTGGTTACTCATTGCATCTAAATCACCATGCAATGTAAATTACCCAATTTGAAATGATGTTTTCATGTGTATGTTGCCAGGTCCACGTTTTTTCATTTTTTCCATTAATTTCAATATGAACTTTTTTTCCATTAAAGTTTTATCTCACTAAATCTGGCAACCTTGGAATTAAATGCAGAAAAATGCCTTTGATACTCAATGCAGTATGTACGAAATGAGAAAATGATGTAAAACACCCCATTAATTTTCGGATAATTATTATTATTTAGATTATTTTATGTTAGAATTAAAATTATAATATTACATATATCAAATCAAAGTCCGAACTTTATATCACTTTCTGTATAACATTTAAGGTTTCCTTTTATCTGATTACTCAAGTGCATTTAAACTCGTTGATCAGTTTACTGACAAAATCTGCAGCTTTTAGATTATTAAGTGCATGAAAACGCATTCCTATTCTCAAGCGCTTGATGTTACCATCCCAATCCTCTGATTTAAAGTCTTTTTTAAACACTTCAGAGCAGACCTTGTTTAATGGCCCTACAGTAGCAGCTTTTCAATTAGCAGAACAAATGCTCTAGCCATACTGTTGTTTCGTGACCCGTGAGCAAGTTGCATTTATTCTTTAAAGTTGTGGGTGTACACTTTTAAACAATTTTACAGCATACAGTCGAAGCTTAGGTACCAACAGTAGAGCCTTAATAGAGGCACAATTGTTTACTGGGAAACAAATTCTTTGGCTCAGAGGTTAAGGCTACCACTTTTGGGTTTCTTAGCAAGGCAAACAAAGTTCAGCTGTGCATACCAGTTCTTTATGTGCCCTCCAAGTAATCAAGGAGTCAGCAGCTTCTGTGAAAGTCTAATATACGGTATTTCTGTAGCGCTTTTTACAGTGGATAATTGTCTCAAAGCAACTTTACAATATTCTATTATCTGAAAAGGCCACTCCCAAATTGAGCAAGCCTAGGGCGACAGTGGAAAGGAAAACCCCCCTGAACTTAGAAGGAAGGTTCAATAAGGGTTCAGTGTAGCTTCTGTTCCACTCTCAACCAACCGAACCTGTGTTTTGCGCACTTGTAAAAAGCTTGACAGGAACATTTTGATGCAAGTGTACTCTTCTCAAACCTGTTCTACTCACATAATGACTGGAGAATACACACACACACACACACACACACACACACTTGTCATTCTGTCCTTGTGAAGACTTTCCACTGACACAATATTACTATACTTAATGAATGCTACACCTCCATCTAACTCCAACCTTTGCCTCAAGCGCGAAAACAAATGTATGGCCTGTTTTGCTTTGTTAAAAATGCAAGAAAATCATAAAACAGTTTTGTCCTCGCACTTGGTCCTCAGAACGATATATACATTTGAGCCTCACCCACACACACACACACACTTCCACCTCTTTGGAACTGGACATGCTTGTTGACAGCTATTTATGTGCTCATATTTATGGTGTCTATTTACATTTGTGTGCGTGTGTGTGTCTTTGTGTTTCTCCCCCATCTCACTCAGGTGTCTGCACCTTGCTCTAGAAGCTCACCCATACTGAGCGTGTCTGATGCCAGCACAGCCAAAGGGGAATTGTCTCCTATATCCGAGGGTAAGATGTGTCACTACCACACACTCTTTCTCACACACACATCCCCTGCCTCATGGTCCCTGTGGAGAAAGTTGCAGTTACGGTTAACAGGAATCCGGATGCCAGTTATCGCTGTGGATCTGACATCTCTCAGCAGGATAATGGTCGTCGACACACATCAAGGGTTTCCCGAGAATGTCTCTGCCAAATTTATGGCCGATTGAGCATTTATGCGACTAGCTGGGACACCAGCTTCGGCAAACTACGAGTGTGGAGATGTGCCCAGGCCAAACTATTGGCAAATCTGTCATTTTTGCACTTCTGTCAGTCAACAAAGAGGTACACTCTCCAAAAGTAGCCACTAAGAGCCTTTTTATAGAGTAGCAAGGGAAGCTTGTACGCCCATTTGTGGCAGGACCAAGTGTCTAATGACCGCATACCTGTAATCATTTATATACACTGCTCACAAAAATTAGGGAATATTTAAAAATGAACATGAAACAGAACAGCTATCAAAACAGAAGCATTTGATTTTTTACTGTATCTGCCTAAGACGTGTCCACATGCAGAGTCTGGGTGCACGATTTTTTTTTTTTTGTCAATGACTATATTTATATTACAGTGGCACAAAAAGACTATTTGACTATGATAATGGATCAATGGACCATTTAGATCAACGTCCTGTTTCACAAATCATAACGTGGGCATTAAACAGTACATACCTGTATTATCATTATTTAAGAATCTTGTATGGCATCTAATACGCTCTGCCTCTACCATAGCGATTTTGGCCATGCAAAGGCGACCCCTACGTAATTCGGGAATGGTTCAGTCTGCGTGCTCATTTGCACTCTGTGAATAAAAAAGACTGTGTTATAACGCTGTAGAAAAGCCATGGCTGGGATAAGCCGTGGAAAAACCATGAGTATATGAATAATTCTGTATGTATATTCTGTATAGAATTCTAAGTATGAATCACAAGGGTTTGAGGTGGGTTAGAGGGGAAGCCGGTCAGAGAATCATTCACCAACGGTGCAACAGTGACCCCTAACCAGCCCTGTAATAGACTGGCTTCCCATCCAAGGCATGCTTATGCCCACAGGCAGGGCACAGAGCAAAAGCAGCATTACAATCGGAATAAATAAGTGTGTTACTTTTATGTTCGTTCCTTAAGGTGCCATAGGATTGCATAAGGCCATACCTGTGTAGGAACATTGTGTTCAGAACTGTTGACTGGCTTCTAAAGGGAAACATTTTACGGGTTGTTACTTAGAGCATGTTAAAGGTGTCGTACAGTCCTGTGCCAATCATGTTCCGAATAACTGCTACGCCCCTGTTACGTGTTTACAAGTGCTTGCTTTGGAATACTTTACACACTGCACAGTCCAGTCCATTCACACAGAGAGAGAACGAGAGCCAGAGAGCAGAGAGCCAAAGTGAGTTAACATTCAGCTATATAAACACACATACATGTATATATGTATGCATGCAGTCACAAACTACAGCTACAAAGCAACACACGCACAGCCGTGAATACACAAGAGCTATGAATGGAGGAGTCTCAGAAGCCCTGTACACTTACACAAACATGTACACTTACACATACAGGGTCCACCATCAGTACACTATAGTATGATACATAGGGTTGTCAGTCTGATCACGTAGCACCCAAGCAATGGGACTTGAACTATTTACCTAGTAGTAAGTCAGCAGCCCTGCTGCACCACCCGCCAAATGATTTTGTAACTCAGTATAGGTGTGGTGTTTAGCTCGGGCTGGATTTTGGTTCGTTACCGTAGCTCAGTCTTGGTGGTCACCGGAGAAAAACGATATGGAAAATCACATCACTTTTGTAAATCAGCAGCCGCTCAGTGGACAAGAGAAAATCACAGGTTTTAGCTTCGGTGCCACTAAGTGCCTCGTCTCATTTATTGTGCTGCCAGGGTTCGTATAAACTGAGGCCTTGATTATCTAGGATGCCAAGCAACATGTGGTGATACGGCTAAGCAGTTAATAAATGCAGATGGTTGACTAAGGATGAATTCAGATGTAAAAAGAGCCAACAATAACAATGAGTGAATGAATAAATGTTAGGGGATATTTCAAAATGAAGTGGAGATCAGAGTTTTTCAAACCAAGGACAACTGTTTTTTTTAGTTAGTTGTAAGTTAGTTGGGGTGTTTTACATTATTTAGGGTCAGTCAATTACATGAACTGGGGGAGTCGGGTTATTTGGGTGATTTATTTTAGCTTGTCTTGGCTAGCTGAGTAGTTTAGGTAACTTGGGGGTATTAGTTGGGGCATGTCGTTTAGGTTGCTGTGGGGGGGATTCTTGTATTTAGTTCGGATGCCTTTTCGGCTAGTTGTGATGTTTTTTAGGTTAGTTGCAGTGTATTTTAGGTTGGTAAGGAATGTGTTGGAAGTTGTGTGGAAAGTGTGTTTTAGAGTCTTGGATCTCTTTATGTTCTGTAGGTTACTCAGGGTGCCTTGGAGGGTTCGGTGGGTGTCTCTTATGTTAGTTGGTGGTATTGTAGGAAATTCTGGGTGACTTTTAGGTTCTACGGGTAATTTTTTGTTAGATTTGGATTTGTAGTTTTAGTAGATTTCGAATTAGATATTAGTTTGAGAACTGTTTTGTTTTAGTTTGGGTGCCAGTTAGGCCATTTTTTCGGGTCATTCAGGGTAGTTGTGACGTCTTTTCGTTTAGGTAGGAGAGCCTTTTGGGATCCTTTGTGGTTAATTATTTTATGTGAGGGTAGCTTTTATGTTATTTGGGAATGTCTTTTAGTTTACTGGGGGGTGTCTTTTTAGTCAGAGGGGGAGTGCCTCTTGTTATTTGCAGTGGATTTTGTGTTAGTTGAGGTGTTTTAGGTTCTTTTATTTAGCTGGGGTGCATTGTGCATTTTTAGGGGTGTCATTTGAGTTATCTGTAGTGGCTTCTGGGTTGTTATTGGGTGCCCTGCAGGTTAGTTAGGTTCCTTTTGGGTTAACTGGTAGTATTTTAGTTTAAGGTTTTTTTATTTTATTTGGGCGTGCTTTTGAGAGTAAGGCTCTTTTAGGATAATTGGGGGATCTTTTTGGTTAGTCTCGGGTGTCTTTTAGGTTCATTCGGGGGGTTTATTAGGTTAGTTGTTTTCTAGGTTAGGTTAGTTATTTCAGGTCATGTTGGTGTCCTTTAGGCAAGTTGATGTTGTCTTTTGTTGTTTTAGATTATTTGGAGCGACTTTAAGGAAAGTTGGTGGTTTGAAAACTTAAAGCCAGATTCCCTTTAACTTGCCACCACTGGGCCCGAGATCAAACCCTTCCGTTCTCTGCCACACCACTGAGTTAAGTGCGATCCTTAAATATGGAACTATTACTGTCTTTCCAGAACAAAAACCCGCCCTGACCGTCGGACGCTTTCAGGTCACCCCTAGCACAGATGAAGTAGCCACACCCACAGCTTCCGAGCCTCTCCCCTTAACATCACCTCCTGCCACCCCGTCCAATCACAGTCATTCAGAGAGCAGCACCGATGAGCAGGCCGAATCCGAGACCAGCCTCAGCACCATCAACATGTCTCCTCCTTACAGACCTTCGGAGCAGCACATCGACGTAAATGGTGCCCCCACATGGAGTGCAGAAAGTCTGACCTCAGAGACTAAAGAGACAGAGGTTGAGGAGGAAGAAGCAGGTGAAGAGGAGGAACCCAAAGAGGACGAAATTAGGCAGAGGAGGATAAGCGTGAGCCTCTGGGACGCCTCGATGGGGGGGAACGGGATCGGGAATGTGAATCAGCCATGGATAAGCTACACTCGAAGCGCTTCATACGCTAGCAGCGATGACTCGGAGAGTGAGGGCGAGGACATGTGGGAGGAGCTACATGAGCTGCGCGAAAGGTGAGTTCCTTCATTTTTGTGGATTTCAGCTGTGCAGATGTGCTTTTAACATAGATGTGTTGATAAGACGTATTTTTGCCTCCCCAACTTCAAATTATCCTCGTCGAGAGTTGAGCTGCTGCTCATTCAGACCGAGAGAAGCCATCTCACAAGCCCCCTGAGTGGCTCCTACTGGAGCTGTTGGAGGGCCATTAACATTCAGAGCATCAGTACAATATGTAAACGATTAGATTCCAGCCACCCAAGAGCTCCACCTGATGCAGTTGATTCAACAACTCCTTGTAACTCCTTTAATGAGCGATGACACGGTGGATCCAGTAAGCACTTTGTCTTTCTATCAGACACTTGGGTGAGGTCCAGGCTCTCCAGGCGTCTCAGAAGCGAGAGATTGAGGAGCTGTACGAGCGAATGGGGAAGGTTCCTCCTCCAGGCATCGTATCTCCAGCAGCCATGCTGTCCAGCCGTCAGCGGCGCCTGTCCAAGAGCGGAGGTTACCCGACGTCCCGGAGAAACAGCCTACAGCGCCTCGACATACTTCCCCCTGCAGGTTAGCGTGCTATCTGTACTTCTTCAGGGCCGTCTTAATGATCTTGTAACAATCCTAATGATTGCCCGTAATACAACAGCAGAAGAGCAGTCCAGTATAAACTTAACATGATTAATGATTCACCTAATTACCTCAAGGGCTTCAAAGTCTTCATTAAAAACACGTGATTGCTCTTTTCCAGGCATCATGAGGAAGAATTCAGTAAGCAGCAGCAGCAGTGGCTCGCAGGAGAGAGTGGCCAAAGGAGTGACTTTCGCCTCAGACTACGCTCGAGTGGTGAGCGCCCCCTAGCGGAATTAAATATACACACATAAACGCTACACAGCTTCACTGTTTCCTGGGTTAGGATTTTCGTCCTGTAACGATTTTTACAATATTTTTTACAGGATAATGCCGCCCCTAGTCTTATTAGATCACCGCTGCAATGTTATATGGTATTTAAGGCAGTTTTAAAGCTGTGTAACTGAGCTTATAATAATATTACACCTAAAATAAGTACAAACGTATATCATTTACACAAGTAGCATGTGTTAAAATATTATTTAACTCATCGTATTTATATCTATATATCTATAATAAGTAAATAAATAAATAATAACGTACTGCTCACGAAAATGAGGATACTTAATTCTCAAAAATGAAATATCCCACAATGAAATATCCCCTAATTTCTTGTGAGCAGTGTAATAATATTAGTGAAATATTATTTAAATGCAATAATTAAATGCTTAATTCCACAAAGTAATAAACCCTGATTCAATTAAGCTATAAATTGGTTTAGTTGATTGCATTAATAATCATAATCATGTATGCATATTAGTAGCTGTACTATTGTTATTATTATTATTATTATTATTAGTAGTAGTAGTAGTAGTAGTAGTAGTATTAATAATAATAATAATAATAATATAGTATAAACTAATTATTTAAATGTGATACTTATATAATATACAATATAATATAATATATTATTATATAATACTCAGTATTTATTATTACAATATCCGTAGTAGTATTTATTGTAGTAATAATAATAATTGATTTTGTGTAGTCAGTACAAACTTAGGTCGCCTTGTTTCATTCTGATAACATTGCAAATGCTGCATTAAAAGTTCAGTTTGGTTTTCGTTTGGTTTAGATAGATAAAGTACAGATAGGGTATAAAATAAAGACGGAGCAAGATAACTTAAGATTTATAAATTGTCTTGTTTGTTTTTGTGATCGAAGTGACACAGGACAGCCTCTGCTGCCTTTGTGTATCTGTGTTCAGGAGAGAAGAACCCAATTCTGTTGTCAGTCCAATGACCTGTTATACTTCTATATGTTTTAGTCCTCTCCATTTTTCCTAGAATTGTTCCAAGCAACTATTGGAACTCTTGTCTAGTAAAGTGCTTTTCTCATGACATGGCCAACATTCGAGTGAATGGTGAGATTTGATTTAATCAAGCATCCATTTGTACTAAAATGAGCAACATAGCCTCAAACTCTACTGGATTTATTGAACCGCTTCCCTGGATTTTATTCAAATAAATCTCTACCAGACATGAACATTTAACCCAGTCAGGATCCAATGTGCTTATCTGATGTAAGGATCTTTCTAAAAGCTTAAGGTAACACCGCCAAATATCTTTCAGTCTGGCAACCGCGGATTTGAGCTCATATTTAAAATAAATGTGAAGGTGCTGCCCGCGTGATTCCATCCCACTAACAAGCGTCAAATTGTTTGCACAGTAATGTACAAAAGTCTTAGGCCACCATGTGTTGTTTTAAAGATGCTATAACCACCCTATATAACATATTGTACAAATGGAGCCAAAACTGTCAAACATGACTAGAAGCTAACATACAAAAGCTTTTTTCTGATATTTTTCAATTTTCAAGTTTGTGTGTGTGTATGTGTGTGTTTGTATGTGTTTGTGTGTGTTGGGGGTGAGTGTAGTGTCTGGGTGTAGTGGTTGTTTGTGTTTGTGTGTGTGTTTGTATTTGTGTGTGTTGGGGGGTGGGTGCAGTGGTTGTTTGTGTGTGTGTGTGTGTGTGTGTGTGTGTGTTGGGGGTGGGTGTAGTGGTTGTGTGTGAGTGTGTGTGTGTGTGTGTGTGTG
Organism: Parotocinclus haroldoi; assembly: GCA_034779995.1. Classification (NCBI taxonomy): domain Eukaryota; kingdom Metazoa; phylum Chordata; class Actinopteri; order Siluriformes; family Loricariidae; genus Parotocinclus; species Parotocinclus haroldoi. The sequence goes on along the minus strand of JAUZST010007219.1, from coordinate 7 downwards.
TGTGTGT
>JAUZST010007218.1:0-14318 GCA_034779995.1 Parotocinclus haroldoi | reverse complement strand
CGACTCTGTTTTTGGTTTTCCCAATAAACTCCGTTGCCTTGCTACCTGCGCTAGCTTCTGCTTGTTTGCTACACCAACGTGATAATCGCTCTGATGGTCTCCATCGGTGGAGGCAAATCCCACCAGAGTGCAGGAACTCCCTCCATCGGTTGGACAGTGGGAGACGATGTGCGTCCAAGGACCTCCCTCTAAGGACTCACTTTATAATTTATATCTCTATAACTCACTATATAATTTAAATCTTATTATTAATTTGTTATTGATTTATTAACCTAATTTTGCTATAAGTTAATATACTTTTAGTATTTATTTAATTGACATCTGGGCCGCCCATGGAGGTTGGGTCCCCTGTTGAGTCTTGGTCCTCCCAAGGGTTCTGTAGGGAGTTTTCCTTTCCACTCTCGCCCTAGGCTTGCTCAACTTGGGATCGGCCTTTTTCAAAATCAAATTGAATTGAATTGAATAAATAATACACAGTTGAATATATCATCCAAACCAAATGCTGTCGCTACAATCAGTAGGACTGAGGAATAAAAAAAACAAATGGTGTATATGTTTCTTGAACTCAGATGAAAATGTGTAATATGTAAAACCTGACGGACATGTCGTTTAAATCTATGCTTATCCCTTATGACTGTTTGGTAATATTGTACATTTTTAAAAATGGAAAAGAAACCTGAATGTTTGGTGGCAGAGCTAATGTTAGTCATATATTTGCCATAGTGCCTTATTCAGAGTGACTTATCTTACAAGATTACAATCCAAACAACTGTGGGCTGTGGGCTTTGTTCAAAGACCCAACATTGGAGGTTTGGAAGTGAGGTGAGATGAACCCTGTCCAGTACCTTAATTTTTCTGGGCTACCACAACCCCCCAGCTCAGCCTCTTACAATCAAGCACATGTACATTGTTCATAATGAGTAGGAATCCTTTAGGTCCCAGAAATTGAACTGGGTGAAGGGCATTTACAAAGCCATGAAAACGTGCTAATCCTTTAACCGGAGACCCCTGGAGCTTTGAGGCGAATGCGTAGGTGTCACTGTGCCGCCCATTTTTATTATGTCAGTTATTAATTCCGCAGCTTAATTCCAGTTAGCACAGTGCAGAGTTCGTCAGGAAATAAAATACTAATCTAATACCAATACTAGTAATGCTAATCGTGCGAAATCGTGCTAAACTATTCTAGCTGTAATCTACAGCAATTAAAACGTCTACACCAGTGCCTGACTTAAAAGGCTGCTGAATAGCAAGGTACTGTGTTGTGCTTTGGTTTTTATGGAATTAATATTTAGCTGAATATTTTATCTTAGCTTACATTTTATCATATATGAAGTTAATTAAATTAAATTATTGCTGCACTCGTGTGAAATTGGGTGCTAGCCCTTCGTTTAGACCATAATTGCTTGACCATAGTTGGAGCAGCCTTATCTAAAGTTTGAGAAAACTAAGCTTTTTAATTGGTGAGCTACATTTTGATTCGTCTGGACTCTGATGGTTAATTAATGAAAGTCTGGTAGGTTATTAATTAGCACAGCTGAAGTAGCAGGCCTGATAATGTGCTTGGTGTGATAAGGCAGTAGGAAGATATAAGTTGCAGGTAGTTTGTGTATTAAGAAACTGATCATTTTGCCGGATAACAACAAGGTTATCAATATTAAATTAAATGTAAGTATTTGATCGGGGCTTTGGTTGCAGCAGTGGGCAAACCCATCCCATTCTGGGTCAAACTTGTTTTGTTATTTTGTTCAGCAGTGTTGTCCCTAGGGTATCCTGCTTGTTCATAAAATGTACTTCTTTTTACACACGAGACACAACGTTGTTCCGCATCAGACTTAAGATTTGTTTCTGTGAGAATCAGATATTTTTTTTATGTGGAGTGGCAAAGGAATGCGTTGTTAATGTCCATGCACAGCAGTTTTCTTTTAAATATGAATTCATGTTCCCACAAATATTGTAAAATCACCCCTTTAAAATCGTGCATGTTTAGATTGGCTTACTGAATCTAGTAACCTGCGAGATTCGATAGTAAAACTGCATATTGCTTGACAGTTTTAATGTGAACTTCCACAGTTTGACCGTAATCTTCGCAGTTTTACTATTAATATTGGACGTCAATTTACCACTTCATGGTTCTACCGTCCAATTTTAGAGCACATTTTTTCCTGGGAAGTATCATAAGTTAATGGAGATTTCACTCCGTTCCTTGGGTATCACAATCTGGGAAGCAGATAAGAAAAAAAAGGTCAAATTACCTTATATTCATGATAAAAAAAAATCCATAGAAGGAGCTGATATAACGTTTGCGGTGCATTTGATTAGAGGTAAAAAAAAAATAATAATAAAAAAAAATATTTTGAATGTTACCAAAAGTGTACGATGGCCTTGGATCCACAAAACACCAAAATCACACAGACATCATTTTGCCATCAGTCTGTCAGTGGGCAAACAACAACATAACAAGACCATTTGCCCACATGACATTCTCCTCGACAAAGACCTTGGACAAAAATTCTGCACAGTCAATAACTGTGAATATTAACTGCTTCTCAGACTTCCAATACCTTCCAATAACTGTCCGCTAACCAGAAAATCAGCCACTGCCATTCAGGAGCTTAGAGCGTCACGCATCATGGCATTTCAGATTCGCAAATACGCTATTGTTCAGCAGGATTCCCAGTTCCTAGTAAACTTGTGTAATGGTCATAAATGGGAAGAGAGGGAATAAGAGATAAGAGCGAGAGAAAGAAAGGAAGAAGAGAGGAAAGGTATAGGTAGAGGACAGAAGTCAGTCAAAAGCTTTCTGCATTTTTTACAGTACACTGATAAATGTACGCAGATTCACGATACGTGAACACAAGTCATGATTCTTAGATCAAAGTTGTAGATCATCATTATTTATGGTGTGTAAGTAATGGAAGTAAAACAGCTCATATGTTTTAGCAGGAACATCGGACGGTGGAAGCTCAGAAACACTGTACAGTAGCTGTCCAACTTCCCATTCTAGGCAAAAATACATGTTAATAAAGGTTTACAAATTGTATACGTTTGTACAAATCAATTTAAGATTGTGTGTGTGTGTGTGTGTGTGTTGGCACAGAAATATCACAAATCATATTAGAGTAAGATATGCAGTGGTGGATGACTTTGTTTTCATAAAGATGGTATTTTCCATTTTCGGTGTCCTTTATTTTTCTCCTAGACATGAAGACGTTGTTCCTTAATTACGCATTTCACAGTGCCTTTCAGTGAGCAATGATGAATAACCCCTCTGATAATATGGCAGATGTCACAAGTACATTTACGTTTTAGTAATATTCCTGTTCATTCTTTTTAAATATACCTATTCTCCAAGTGACACACAAATTATAATCATGTAACAAGCATTCATTTCATGTCTCTTTCTCTTCTGACATGTTCTATTGTCCCTAAGTTGAATGTGTTGCTAAAATAGTTTTAACATAATCATAATGCTTTTGCATTTTTGATCCATTAGCAGCCAAAGAAAACCTTACACATGCATGTCTTTTATTAAAGCATAATGTTTTCCATTTAGTTTGGACATGCTTAAGAAAAGAAGAAAGGCAAGGGTGAGGCAGGAAAAAAAAAACTATTCCCCAGCCATAACGCTAATAAGTGAGTATTGAAGAGAACCGATCTCATTAAATAGGTGTCACGGGGCATGGAGAGAGGTCCCAGGCACAGAGCAATCCTGGTTTCAATGTCAAGAAGCACTAGAGTCAAAATAAATTCTTTCGGAGAGGTGCCACACAATAAGAAACGCCCTTATAAATATTTCAATATGTTTCATGGGTAATAGGAAATATATCTGTGCTTATTGTTTTATTACAATATGCGGTGATAAATGCAGAATATCTAGGGTGTGTGTGCATTGTGTGAACTCCGTAACAGGGACCTGATTTGGAAACCACTTGTACCTTGGTTGTGTGCCCTATGGTGGCTGCAGTGGAAACCAGAGACACGTGTGAGAAGCGGGCTACAACACAAAAAGAGTCCACAACTAATGTCCCTTCACAACTAAACATCCGCATATCGTGAAGGCAGCAAACGTTTGCTCTGAAATCTCAGTGTGCTACGCTATGTGTTAGTGCTGTAAGTGGAAATAGTTCCATACCATGGCAAACCCTGGATTTTGAACGTGTTGCTGATGACAGTCCAGATGATCCTTTTAATCTTTGGTCCAGAGCATATAGGCAAGTATTTCATTCCATCCAAAAAATAAAATGCACGCTACAGTTTCTGCAATTGCTAAGACCCAAAAACTGGTTCTTGTAGCACATTTTTTAAAATCTCCCGCTGTAGCAGAGGTTACAGTCATCCATGGTATTGAGTCATTTTGTATGTTTCATACTGTCATGCTTGGTTTCAGAGGGTGATGGAGCTAAGATGGAGCTGCTGTGGAACACAAGTTCCTTTACATTGATGAAGCCGGCTTCAACCTCGCCTAAACAAGGCGCAGAGGGAGGAACATGATAGGACACCGTGCCATCGCCCGTGTTCCTGGGCAGCGTGGTGGCAACATCACAATGTGTGCAGATGTTCATCACCATGCCACCCCTTGGCCCCTACAACACAGCACACATCATTACCTTCCTTGACACAACATTTTTGTTCCCCATCACCAAGGGGAGGGACCAGAGCAGTCAAGGTATGTTGATGACAACATTAGAGTTCACCGTGCTGTTCAGGTCCAAAACTGGTTCGCTGAACATTCGCAATGGACTCCTAGCATTCAATGCTAGGTGCTACAATCAACAATCTTCTCGTTTTTTGCTTGCGTTCAATCAAAATGAGTGTCCGCTCTAAAATTTTAAGACAGAACATTTTCAGAAACAACAAAAGAAATATTCAGAGCACTGTCGTGTCCCCCTTTGCTCAGCGTCTGCCGAAGTTTAATGGAAGTTTAAGTTTCCATAGTTTCCCAGCCCACAGTGACCTCGGTGGCTAATAAACATTCGTCGTGACCACTTCATCATTTCGCCTCACATGAACGTCTGTAGCAGACACGTCATACCAGACCACTTGGTTGAACCCAAAACCACAGAAGGTCAGAGAAGATTGGCAACTACAGCACTCCAGCTACCCTGGCAATCCATTACCTGATCTGACAGTGGATCACGATTACGGCTCTGTCCCCGAGCCATCATCTCTAGACACGACTTGCACTGAGAACGAAGAACTGCCCTGTGAAGTGGAGGAGCTGAGAAATCAGCTACAAGAACTACGTGTCCAGCTAAGTTTTGGGTTATCACGTTTTGCCGGCTCCGATGAGGATATTCAATTTTACATCAGGTAACGTAGTAAACACTGCGTTGGAAGCAATAACCAATTTGCTGTAAAAAAAAAAAAAATATATATATATATATAATGCATAATTTACATTTGCCAGCAGATTCCCCAGCTATGATCATTTAATGGGATTTTGGTGGCTAATTAAACCATCTAATCCACAAAAGCTCTTGCAAACGCCTCGTGAAAAATACCGCCATTGTGAGTGTAGTGGTACAAGCGGAAACGATAGAGCAGCACTAAGGAAAATGCGGAAGTAGTTGTGCAAAGGGCGCATTCATTGTGCTTTAACTTGTAACTATCACGGTCACAGAGCTTTTGATTTGTTTGGGTTATTTTTTTTTATATATTATATACCTGCATTATCACTCCAGGCCTCCAGGGGGCAGTAGCAAAGGATAGAGTACACAGGAACAGGAAGTAGTTGAGTTTGGTGAACAGCATGCACACTCTCTTGGGCCTACCTGTCTCCCTTAACCAGGAAGCATTTTTTTTCTCATGCTGGTGAGGAACTTCTGTCTGGTTTTGTGTCTGTTCTACACTTCACCCGACTGCATTCTTCTGGATTTTTGGCTCTGGGCTGATTCTAAAGAACACGTTGTCCCATTTCATTCGTCAGCCTTCATATTTCCTGGATTATTGGTCAAGTATTTCCATGAGAACCGGTGAGTGTTGCTTTATGGTTCTCGAAGATTGATCTCACAGACTTTGAGTTTGGAAAACAACGGACTAAACTGGTCATACATATCCATTTGTATAAGGTGTATAAGGTGTGCAAGGTGTGCAAATTCTGAAATTAACATTATACTGCAAAGGTTTTCATACCTATGATGGTGGTTTGTGTACTTTGTTAGTTATTTTTATTTCATACTTGCAAGTATGAATAGATGCAGGTTATCCTTTATGATTTTTTTCTTTGTATCTCCTATACTAAAGGGTAAGGAGGGTTACAACCTTGTGACACCATGAGGTGTTTTTTTCCCTGACCTTTTTTTTTTTCCTTTGGTGTTACAGGCCTGTTACGTATCCAGTATTTCAGTGTTTTATGCGTTCCAGTAGGCAGGATGTGTTTTACTGTAGTACTGTAAATGTAATGTTCATTCCCAGAAAATAAACATTACCCCTATAATTGTTTTACTTTAGTGCTTATGTACAAATCATGCAAAAATGGCCTATACGTTTGTGAAAATAAATATACGTTTGAGTATTATGACAGAATGTCACACTGAACACTCAAAAATCCATTTTCCAATAAAACGTGTTTTAGCTTCCACGTGCTTTGTGAAAATAACTTCCTGTCAGCCATAGTGGTCAATACACAAAATAACGTAGTGTTACAAACTTAACGAAGTGTTGCACTAAATGTACAATTGAAAGAGTACAATATAAACTTGCATCAAGATACACCTGAATCAGCTGGGTCAGGAATTGTACATGTACCATTTGGCATATCTGAGGGAGGGGTGGGATGGGGAGGGAGCTGCATCAGTGACCCCTGTTAACGGGTGTCCCATTCAAGGCACAAACCTTGTATTCCCCACATTAGGACTGTTTTTTCTTTACAACTATGACCCTTTAAATAGACACAATCCCACATTCACATCCAGTAATCGGTGTTCTTCCAGAAAAAAAATGTCTCTTTAGATAGAGGGTGAAAATCTACCCCAAGTGTAATAAGAGGGATCGTGATATCGACCATGGCTAGCTATAGTTAGCTATGGTTAGCTGCAGTGTTGGGTGAGGACCTTGACGATCAGGGAGAAGCTTGTATTAGAACCACTGCTCTTATACGTTGAGAAGAGTCTCTTTGAGGCGGTTTGGGTATCTGATGAGGACGCCTCCTGGACATTTTACATGTGGGCAACTGGGAGGAGCCCCCAGGGTAGACCCAGAACTCGCTGGAGGGATTGTATCTCAGGTTTTGTTTTGTAAAATTGGTATTTATTTATATATTTAATTTTTTTTAGGGGTGGGTGAGAAAGAAGAATAAGATGATGACAACAATTGGTGTTCCTTTCAATTTGGCTTTTTACTTTAGTAGACTGTCACCCTGATCCAATTTTGTATAAGGAATAATAATTTGGGTAACAAATATTGTTAGACTTTAAACATGCACTGCATGTTTGAGATCTGCCTGCTCTTTTTCTATAATAGTCATGCCTGGGAATCACGAAGCGCAAGTTTTTAAACCTTTTTGAGCTTCAAGTAAGGAGGAAAGGTGTTTTGTGCATTTAACTTCATTAAATTTTTTTTCAATGGCAAACATTCAGCAGGTAAGCATGGGCAAGCTTACCACCGTTATAAATAAACCTTACCTTGTTACATTTTGTAGTACTTTAGGTAATTTTTCTTCTCACACTTTTTAGATGCGACACTCCATTGTGCTCCTTGATCTGCCAGATGGTTTAAATTTGAGACGAGGTTAGACTGCAGACAAGCTGTTCTAGCACACTGATTGTGAAGCTTCACTGCCATAACACGTGCAGACCGGGTGTTATTTTGCAAAAATAAGCAACGATATCCCTTTTTTATAAAACACTCTGAGCAACGTGTTTCTTGCGTACATTCACAATAATGTGCCACTGGCACTTAGACATCACGTAACTCACTGGTAACAACTAGGATGGTCCTACTCCACTTTGTTGCCAACGCCTATTGTTTTCAAAGACAATTTGAAAGGCTCGTTAGACCACAAACCGTTTTTGCCACGGATAAGCACCAATTAGAACGAAAGGAGGCTCAAGCTCATCCGAAATGGACTGAAAGAGAGATTGCAAACCAAAAATATTGTCATTTGTAGATGCCTGTAGTTTCATCTTTAATAGAGGCGCTCTTAATGCACGGCTTTTTGAGGAATCAAAGACTATGAGCATTCAGTATTGGTTTTCGGTGATGACCTGTATACATAGAATTATTTATCATAATGTTATGGGCAGTGGACGGTGAAATCCATAAAAATAAATATATTTTAGAAGTGTTTAATATGCGATTGTATTCATTCACACAGTTTTTCACAAAGTAACTAATAATTGTTTTTTTTAAAAAGTGTTTTTGCTCCCTTTGAACCAAACCGTTTCCAATTCAAGTTTTTACCAGCTGTTTTCCAGAGGGCTAAAAAACCTCGTGTGCTGCATTCCATAACCTTCCCAATCTCATGTTTCCTGTTTCTCGAACATGTTGCAGGTACTAAGTTTTAAAAGTTAGTACAAATCACAAGGTTAGCCTTAAGGTTGAGGTTTATATGACTTTCAAAGTTATTTATATGAAATATAGATAAAAAAAAGTAATTTCTGTCTTTTTATTTGCATCTTGCATACGTCTTACACACATACCCATCTTTTCAGAACTGGGTTCATACAATAAGCATGCTGCTGAATAAATAAACATATTTAGTCTGTGCTCATGCCACACAGCAAACCACAGTGTGCTCAGCCATGCCAAGCCAAGAAAATCTTAATTATAGGCATATTTGCTTAGATTTCCTTTCTGATTGTATTATTAGCAAACAGATAACATGCCTATGTAGCATATGTGTAGTCATTTGAGACATATGAGATATACTTGCCTATACTTAAGATGGGGTCACTTCTTAAGGTAATCACTTTCACTGTGTGACAAATACGTACATTACGATACATGTTTGGAAATGTAATGCGACAGGACCGATAAATCTGAGATAAAACATGACTCAAGAAACGGTGGCAGTTGTCAGAAAAAGTTTTCCTTACAAGGTCTTGACTCTGAATAAAGGCATGCTTCCTGAGTACGTCTGAACGCTTTAATAATAAAATATTATCTTCAGCTGTACTGTAGGGAGCCAATCACAAGAACCATGGCAGAAGGTCAGGAGTTTCAATCGCACAAAAGCCAAATGTTAAAGAATTCATTAAGCTGACAGAACTCTTCTCATGACTGCTTTCAGCTTTGTGACAGTCCTTCCTGACTCAAAATGATGTCTCAGTATCTCCAGTTCCTTGCCAAGTAGAAAGTTTTAAACTGTGTGTAGTCATGTCACGTGATGGATCCAAAAAATGGTCAGAAGCAAAGGATTCCAGTGAGCTAAGAGAACCTGTAGGCGATCCGAGGCCCTCATACGTGTAAATATGCAGGCAGTCGAAGGGGGGGACGAAGGGGTCCTGATCAGCTTCAGTTAGACGGTCCATAATAAACTGGCGGAAGACCTCGTCTTCTGGGCCAATGACATGTGATTGACATAGAGACATGCGAATGCTTGCCACCACTTCCTGTCTACGGAACTCGCGCTCACGGCGGCCTGAGTGTCGCCTCAGAGGGACTGGCTGACTGAAGCTGGCTGCATCCCGAATGGCTCTGCCCTCGACATAGTGGAAGACTTTTTCTGAGTACTCTTCCAGGCCAAGCTCCTGGGCAGCAAGTTTCTGCTGCTGTAGTGTCCTGTATCTCCAAACGGCTGGCATTAGAATGCCTAAAACTATGAATTAAAGAAAAAGAGATTCAAACTTCCCAAGTTACCACTTAGGAAAGAAGACTTATAAGACATAAAAGTCATCAAATTAACTTGTATCAGTACAAACAAAATTTTAATAACACACAATTCTTTAAAGCTTGGTAATCTTAATACTGGCATGTGGATTAGCGCCATCATCGCAAAGCACCAGGGACATGTGTTTAGTCCTGGCATGGCCACTGTCTGTGTGGAGTTTGTATGTTCTCTCCTGTGTTTCCTCCATATTTTTTCACTCGCACATTGTGGCTTTATAATGCCACTTTCCACCTAATCAGTTTTAAACTTTTTTTTTTAACCTGGTTAATGAGAGAGCAAATGTAACAGAACCTGACCTTTTTAAACACGGTGATCTTTTAAGAAAATGCTAATTCATAATTATAACAGACATTGAGCTACAGGTTCAGAATTGTTTGTTAAAGGTGTTATTGTTAGCTTTGTTGAATTAAGCTGGAAGCTGGAAAGCACAGCTGCAGCGCTCAAACTAAAAGTGTTTGATCTCTTTCTGTTAAACAAAAAACCTCGGAAAAGCACATGACAAGTCAAAGAAAGTTGTTCTGTAATGCAAATAAGCTGCAAAATTCCCTGATCCTGAAAGTGCACATCCTGCAACTTCCCAGAACCTGCAACGCCTTGGCAACATGATTTGCCTGAGGGTGAGGATTGGAGGGACATAGGACGTCTAGAAGCTGATCAAACGCAGACAAGGGCAGGGAAACTTGTGGTGATCCCACAAGAACTAGGGGTGGGGGGTGAAAATGTGTCAAAAACAACAAATGCTGCTTCATTGTAGCACTGTAACATCCACATTGACTTTGACAATTTTTGGAGTTTTAAGGAAATTATTTGATAGAAAGAACCTAACTAAATATATTAGTTTTAAATTACATATATTAGTTTTAAATTAAATATATTAGTTTAAATATGCTTTCTGGTAGCTTGCCAGACTGGGCAAGTTGCAATAACAATAAGTTTATATTTTATTCAGTAAAGAAATGCAGTGTAATTTGAGTGTAATTTGAAAGCGAAAGAGGTGAACATGAGTGTTGGGATTGGCTCTAAAATATCATATACAGTTTTGGGGGCAAGGCAGGAAAAGTTTGGAAACCACTGTTTCCAGTACATTATATTTCTGGCTAGGTTCATGGTTTCATGAGAAATTGCTAATTATATGATGCACAGTGACGTTCGTTTTGTTTCGTTGTTGGTAATTGTATCAAACTGTAACAAAGGACAGAAATATAGGCAAGAATATTGTAGCGTGTAACTGTACTAAATGTTTTCATATTGCCTTTTAATTAATCGTAACATCTTTCAATGAATCATTAACAAATCATATTATAATAAACCAATATGCTAAGCTAAAAGGTCTGTAGACATCACATTAATAATAACCTGTCCCACCAGAGTGACGTAACTCCCTCCATCATTTAGTTATTAGGAGACAACTTAATTATTCAACTAACATCTCGGGTACCCAAGGATGAAGGGTCCTTTTTTGGGTCTTGGTCCTCTCACAAGGTTTCTTCCTTCTTTATTCAGGGAGCTTTTCCTTTCCACTGTCACCCTAGGCTTGCTCAATTTGAGATAAAAAGCACTGTACAAATACATTTGACTTTGACATCCCACTACCATGGAAATTGAAAGGTCAGTCAGATGTAAAGGAGCATTTGTCTTTTGCTTGTTTTCATACATTTTAATAAAATATGTGCTCTAGTAACTGTATACATACTTGTACGAGTACTTTTATTTTACTTTTATTTTAAATTCCACTCTGTTTTTGATGTATTAAATAGCGTTATGATGGATTAATCACACAGTTTTATTAAATCCATGTTATCTCCACACCAGTAAGTGACGCATTAAGCAGGATGAGAATAATGTTTTAGGTAAATAACCACACTGAAATACTTGCCTGCTTAGATGAAAAGTATTGAAGATGGACAAGATGTTTTTCACAACATCTCTGTTGAAAAAGATATGCATGCATATTGTAGAGTCATTGCAAGTCGTTTTTAGGGCTAATGTTAATATAAGATCAAGTAGTTTCTCATAAACATAAGCAGACAAGTTTGTCTTTTCAAACTGTTGATCAGCGCGTGCAAAGCGGTTGCGGTAGATTAGTTTGTACTGAGACAAGCAGTCTCATTGTGACGTGTTTACAGGATTCTGCTTCCAACAAATCAGTTCATCAGCTTTCCACCCTGCTGTCCTTAAAGTACATAGCCATTTGTTTTCGCCAACCACGATTAAAAAGCTAAGGCTTGCACAGAAACGTCACCTTATCTCTATTAAACACCTTAAAAATGTACTGGAATGCCAAAAGTGAGCAAGATTTTTTTTTTAATCCAGTGGAAAGCATTCTCACATCAACGAAGGCTGTTGGTGGGGGGTATACTCCTTAAAAAATACACAATTTGGAAGTCATTTTTGGGATGTCCATGACTGACACCATACGATGCTCACAAAATGTAGGTTTGGAATAAATATAAAGGAATAAAAAACGGAAGCATTTGATCTTATTTCATTATGCAAAATCACCAGAAAAGCAAATGAAAAGTCAAAGAAAGCCATTTGATCAGGCAAATGAGATTATCGTGACTGAGTAGCACGTGGTATATTTATGGGGGTGAACAGAAGCAGGTTAAACTGGACGAGAGCACCCCACATCGACTGTTCAGTAGGTACAGGGATGGGGAATGGACAGGACCAGACTGTCCAGCAGCTCTTGTGGGATCTCTCTCTTCATATTCATTTTATTGTTTTCTTGTTGAGGTGCTATATAAATTTGCAATTGCAATTATATTACTCAGAAATATCCCCCTATTTTTTGTGAGCAGTGTATTTACACCAGTCAGAAGTAACACTTAAACCACCTGGTTGCTTCCACACTTTTTGTCAGGTAGCTACTACATAGCTGCAGTTTCTGCTTCTACAGTCAGGAGCAGTCGTCTAGTTTTGCTTTGTTTACTTTGTAAACAAACCCTTTCACTCTGTTCACTAACTTGAAGATCTGATGATGTTCTAAAGGGTTGATTTGGTCTTTCAAACACAACTGTGTATATATATATATATACTTTATGAAACCATCCTTTGCTAGTGTAACAGCACTGAGTCTTCTCTAATGCATGATGGGTCAAAACCGTCATTCTCTGGTCAGTGAAGCATTTTTGTCTGCGTGTTGGATGATCCAGTTATGACTCACATGTCAGTTCTTGTCAGAATCTGGGTGATGATTTCTTGTCTGACTAACTGTACCTGTCCTGTACCATCCTCTGCTAACCCCAGTTATGATCCGCTTTTCTAACCGTCCCTGCCACTTTCTGTGCGAGTGCAAAATACACTTCCTCTTTTTCTTAAAGACACACACACACACACACACACACACACACACACACACACACACACACACACTATATATATATACACATGCATACATACATATGTACAGAGTGCTTAGGAGTAGCAGTCTACGCCACCATGAAAGGGAACTGACTTTGAATTCTAGACATACAGCCCCAGTTTCAGTAAAGTTTGGACGTCGTGCAAAACAAAAAAATACAACGATTTGCAAATCCTTTTCAACCTATGTTCAAATCAATACACCACAAAGACAGGATATTTAATGTTCAAAGTGATGAACTTTATTGCTTTTTGCAAATATTCACTCATTTTGAATTTGATGCCTGCAGCCCGTTCCAAAGAAGTTGGGATGGGGGCATGTTTACCGTCGTGTTACATCACCTTTCCTTTTGACACTCAATAAGCATTTGAGAACTGGGGACACTAATTCAGCTTTGTAGGTGGAATTCTTTATCATTGTTGCTTGATGTACAACTTCAGTTACTTAAAAGTCCGGGCTCTCTCTTGTTGATTTTTGCACTTTATAATGTGTCACAACTTTTTCAATGGGCGACAGGTCTGGACTGCAGGCAAGATAGTCTGGTACCCGCATCTTTTGCTACGAAGCCACACTGTTTTAACACGTGCAGAATGTGGCTTGGCATTGTCATGTCCCAGAAAAAGAAGTTGCTTGGACGGCAGCATATGTTGCTCCAAAACCGGTATGTACCTTTCAGCATTAATGGTGTCTTCACAGATGTGCAAGTTACCCATGCCATGGGCACTAACACACCCCCATAGCATCAGAGATGCTGGCTTTTAACTTCGCACTGATAACAATCCAGACAGTCCTTTTCCTCTTTGGCCCAGAGGACACGACATCCATGATTTCCATCACTTTGCGTCAGTCCATCTCAGATGAGCTTGGGCCCAGAGAAGCCGGCGGCATTTCTGGATGTTGTTGATATACAGTGGGTACGGAAAGTATTCAGACCCCTTTAAATTTATCACTGCAGTCATTTGCTCGAAACAAAAATTTTTTATTTTTCATTAATATACACCCAGCATCCCAACTTAACAGGGAAAATTTTTTATTAATTGTAAATTAAAAAAAAGGAAAAACTGAAATATCACATGGTCATAAGTATTCAGACCCTTGGCTGTGACACTCATATTTATACTCACA
>JAUZST010007217.1:0-14319 GCA_034779995.1 Parotocinclus haroldoi | reverse complement strand
GGACCTGTCCCCTTTTTTAGGTCCTCATATGGACCTGTCCCCTTTTTTAGGTCCTCATATGGACCTGTCCCCTTTTTTAGGTCCTCATATGGACCTGTCCCCTTTTTAGGTTTTCATATGGTCCTGTCCCTTTTTTAGGTCCTCATATGGACATGTCCCTTTTTTAGGTCCTCATATGGTCCTGTCCCTTTTTTAGGTTAATCCATATATGGTCATTTCTGTAAGTCCTTATATGGACAAGTCCCGTTTGTAGGTCGTTATATGGAGACACTATTTGCTATTTAATTATTTTGGCCAGTCCATATACGGAAACGGAGTTTGTCTTTGTACAGGAGCATGTACGTGAGGTCATTTGGCATCTCTAAAGTGTTTCTGGTGTGTGTTTGTGTGTTGTTGTTGTTGTATTCCTGTAGCTGTACAGTTGTTGCACTGTGTTTTTTTCTGCTGTTATTTTTCTGTAAATAAATTCACAGAGCTGTTGTAAGAGACGAGTCTCCTGTCTCTCTCATAACTCTATTAATAACCACGATTAAACCCTCATGATTAATAATACTATCATCATTATATAGTTTATTACTAATGATAACAGCACTAATAATAATAATAATAATAATTATTATTATTATTATTATTATATCACCAGTAATAAAATATATTAAAATGATAGCAGTAAATATAATAATAATAGTAGTCAATATTATATTTACCCTAATTTTACTGCTATTATAATGAGTTTTGTTAATATTATTATTATATTAACAATACTAATTATAATAGCACTACAAATAATAATAATAATAATGATAATAGCAATAGTAATAGCAGTAAATATAATAATATTCACAGTAAAAATATAATAATGATAATAGCAATAATACTATTAATAATAATAACAGCAATAATAATAATAATAATAATTGCAGGAAATATAATAATCGCAGTAAAAATATAATAATGATAATAGCAATAATACTATTAATAATAACAGCAATAATAATAATAATAATAATTGCAGTAAATATAATAATAATAATAATAATAATAATAGCAGTAAATATAATAATCGCAGTAAAAATATAATAATGATAATAATAATGATAATAATGATAATAATAATAGCCATAATTATAGAATAATAATAATAATATTAACGGCAGTAATCATATTTTCTCTGATATTATTATTAGATCTTGCTCTATTCTGTTATTGTGAGATTGAGATTTGAACTCATCATCATCTCCTAATAACTGCTCTGAATCTTAAACACCGAGTCTAATCGGAGCGTTTGAGATTTGTAGGGTTGTTTTCTTTTCTTTTCTGTCAGATTTTATTCCTAAACTCTGTTTAGACTCTGCCTGAACACTGTTACAGACACGTTCGGTGTCAGATAAACAAATTAATGTAATATCCAGCACAGAATTCTACACCATCCCCCTAACACTGTCAAATAAAGCATAGACGAAACAAATAAATAAAATATAAACGGGGGTTTGTGCCTTGTACTGCTCAAAAGTTTAGCAGCTTTAATAATAATGTTTTTAATAACATGATATCAGGATTAAAGCCAAACCACACCAGTTAGAGGAAGTGCATGACTATTTATCTGTAGGAAT
This sequence comes from Parotocinclus haroldoi, assembly GCA_034779995.1. Classification (NCBI taxonomy): domain Eukaryota; kingdom Metazoa; phylum Chordata; class Actinopteri; order Siluriformes; family Loricariidae; genus Parotocinclus; species Parotocinclus haroldoi. Next base: position 12,706 of record JAUZST010007217.1, on the reverse strand, counting down.
GTACCGAAGAATTCTGTAAGTTATTATGATATTAGAATGAACGGTATGATTGTAAGGAGGCTCTAGTTACCCTGTCAGGCCGCCTCTAGCCTGGATACCAGATCAGATTCGGTTGATCACGGAGGATCTGGACGGTATCCTGAGCTACATTTACCACGTGTCTCTGCCCGGACCATTTCCAGGAGCTTAGCTGAAGGAAATTTCTGTTTTTCATGTTGCCCGGTCGGTACATGTCCCGCCCCGTCCCCTTTGTCTGCAGTGATGTCACGAACGAGACACCACGAGAAACGAGACTGTTACGGACTGGAACCGTATCGTCTTTGGTACTGAATCCAGGTTCTGTTAAGGATCCGATGACGGTTAGGCTCGAACATGGTGACGCACCAAACACTGCCCCAGCTGCTGGGGTGATGATCTGAGGAGCCGTTGCGTGCGATAGTGATACAAGGGACACTTATAGCTCAGCGAGACGTGCGGTACATCCTGTGTTTCCTCATGGCAGGGCTTCCAACTGCCGTTTTTTAACCGGATAACACTCAGGTTCAGCAGGAAAGTCTCCACCATGTTCTGCTCGGGTTGCCAGATTGGTCGCCCATCGAGCATTTACGGTGCCCGCTGGGCCGCCCCTTTTTGGCAAACCAGAGTGATCTACAGCCCCAGCTGTGCCATCAGTACGTGGTAAACGTACCTGTACCTCAGGATGCCATCCAGAACCAGTAAGCCGAATCTCATCTTGTACCCAGGCTAGGGGCGGCCTGACAGGGTAACTAGAGCCTCCTTACTTTAATTTATACCGTTGAACCCAATAAACACTCGCTCTAATAGAACAATAGCTGACAGACACCGTGAAACGTAAAACGTTCATTCCGTCAGACTCGATGGCTAGGCTCAGAAAGCTCCCTCCTGCCCGGTAGAGCTCGTGCTGATCGTGGAGCTAGCCCGAGGCAGGCAAATCTCGCGAGAGGAGGCGACGGGATTTGAGCGGAGGCGGGGGGGGCGGGGGGGGGAGACCTCAGGTGTAAGAGCGCAGAGGAGAGAGACAGACAGATACAGAGAGACACAGAGAGAGACACATCTCCCTGTCCTCTCTCTCTCTCTCTCTCTCACATCATCATCAGGCATCGGATTCTCACCGTCAACCCGCAGCCGGTGCGGCACCGCGCGCTCTATTTACATGATTATTTATTTATGTCGGACTAAACCCGAGCTTTTGAGTCCTGACACTCTTTTTTACTTCGCGCTCGCACCTGATCCTGATCCGCTTTCTTCCCTCCTGCACTTTTATTCTCTGGGACCGGACCGCACGCGCACAGCCTTTACGCTTCTTCTCTCTTTTTTGTTTTGTTTTGTTTTGTTTTGTTTTGTTTTTTTCCTTTTTCTTTTTTTTCTTCTTCTTCTTCTTCTTCTGTTTTTCTTTTTAATTGATTTATTTCCCGCACTAGAGCTCCACGATGATGTCCATGAACAGCAAGCAGCCGCATTTCGCCATGCACCCGACTTTACCCGAACACAAATACACCACGTTACACTCGAGCTCCGAGGCGATCCGGAGAGCGTGCCTGCAAACTCCACAGGTAAAAAAAACAACAACCCACACATAACAGACAAACCAAAGCGATTCTTGTTCAGAACACCGAGTTATTCCGGATTATTTATGTGCTTTTTAAAAAAAAAAAATGCGCACGGGACGCTTGATCTGCGATGCTCGATCATTCCTCAGTTGCTTCTTATTTAATATATATATATATATATATTATTTTTAAACACACACTAAGGAAGGTGCATCGCGGTCGTGATGAGGATTAAAGGTTCCGGTTTGTGTTTTTAGATTTTGGTTTGTATTTCAGCATTGAAACGTCTCGTCTCATCGCTTTTACCCTCCATCGTCTTTTAATCCGCATTTTACTCTCACGCGATTCTCTAATTTATGAAATTATTCACACGTTTATTCACTCCTCATGTTCTCATTTCTTTATCCTCTTCGTCGTGTCTCCAAACAGAATAAAAAAAACACGTTAGGTTACGCTGCTGCGTGCTTAAAAACCGTAAACAGTAATATACAGAACAGATTGAAATATCTATACAGATTGTAAAATATACACGCTAGGGTTATTCGGGTTTCTCATTTTTCTTCCACGTCGCGGTCCGATCTGAGCCTGCAGCGATTTTTTTTAATCTTATTTCAAAAAAAAAAATCACCTGAAAATCGTACAAACTTTAAACCCGAGCATCCGTGCTTTTTTTTTTTTTTAATGTCTAATCGTTTTATCTTTTTTATTTAAATTTCTAATTCCTCCTCATGTTCGAAGTGTAAAAAACGATGCTGAGCTCGTTGACGCCACGCGGCTGTCTGATCATAAATAACAGACCCAATTCGGACCGAAAACTTGATTTGTGTAATAATTAATTAATGAGTTATTAGTATTTTTCATGTAGTTTTAATGCATCGCTTGGTTTCGCTTTCCTCTCTGTCCCGTATCAGAGGAAGTCAGGATTATTAAAAAGCGCATCTCGTTTTTTAAAAAAAATATTTAATCAGTTAGAACGCGTGATTTTATCCTCTAGTTTTATTATGATTATTTTTAGATTGTTTTAGCGCGCTTTAGCGTGTTTGAACTGGACGCGTCACTTTTTCCTGCGTTAAACTCTGCAAGATTCATCCGATCTGAGAAATAAACAGGATGGTACACAAATGAAACGGCATAAAGTAATCCAAATAATCATGCTTACGAGCTCTTTTTTAAAATCCTGTTTCACTCCCCGATGTCTGCGCTTTGCTTTTAGATTTGGGATTTAAATTTCCAGCTTAAGCTCGGTACAAATCCTTTATTTGTGCCCTTTATTATTAGGAATAAAGAAACGCGCTACGTTCCGCCAAAAAGAGAGAAAACTTTAGAAAGGAGACCTGATATAAATAATTAATCTAATTTAAGAAAACAAACCAAAAAGATGATGCCACCCCTGTGTTTGAACCCTGCCTGTCACTTTTCTCCCCCTCTCTGCTCCGTTTGGGCTCCTGCATGTGACGTTCTGAATTAATTTATCCTTTTTTTATTATTGATCTTTAGTATTGCCCGCTGTGCGCATGCCCAGTAAAGTCTTTAATGTCTTCATTTTTAGGGTTAAATGCATTTTTTGTGATATTAAAATGTTAAATGTGTAAAAATGACATCTTTAAGCTGTACGTGTTATTATTTTATGTTACTAATTGATTCAACTGAAATATATCTGATTATAAATTAATAATGCATATCTGTATTGTTATTATTATATAAAATAGTTATTATAAAATACAAATTTAAAAAAAATGCAACCGCCTTTGATTTGTGTAATAATTATAATAATTTGTTATAAAATAGAATTGAATGCATTTACAGTTCCACTGAGTTTTAGTAAAATTAATATTTTATAGTAATAATTAGTGGAATATGTACATAGGTGCATGTTTATGTTTTTTATTCCCAATTTCAAACATTGTTAAACACTAACTGCATTAGATACTGTCATTTTGTATTATAGTTAATATGTTTAATAGCTGTAATTGTTAGAAAATATTTACATGATATTCCAGTGTCATTTTTCAAACAATTAAGCCTGAAATGTAAATTACTTTGCGCTGCATTTTACATTCGTAACGTCTTTAAAAAATAACTTCATAGTTGTTGTTTTGACTGTTTTAATTCTGCGACAGCGCCGTGATCCTAATCTTTATTTTTCAGATAATTTATTTATATACTCTGACTTGTTAATAAGATTTATAGCTATTACAGTATGAGTTATTGAAAAACAATTTTATAGGCATAGCTATAAACGTTATTATTCCTTAAATATGTGGTTTAGTTTTGAAAGTTACAACAACAATTATTTTTAAATGATTATAGAGTTAAACTTTTATTACTAGGATCATGCATATGGTTACAATCTCCAAGTTAATACTTTTTCATAGTTTTAATGATAATTTTAGGTACTTTCTGAATTTTTTTGGTTATTCTTTGTGTACTTTTTTTCTTTTTTAAATCCTTTTTTAAAGTTATCGTACTTCAGTTCTTTTCTGATGTTCATTTAGTAATTCATCTTTCATTACCGAAGCGTTCTAGATTATGGAGCTGACTTTTGACTGTCTCACCCCGTGTGTGTGTGTGTGTGTGTGTGTGTGTGTGTGATTGGTGGTACAGTTACAGAGTAACATCTTTGCCAGCCTGGATGAGACGCTGTTGGCACGAGCCGAGGCTCTGGCGGCGGTGGACATGGCCGTGTCGCAGGGCAAAGCCCACCCGTTCAAACCGGACGCCACCTATCACACCATGAACACCGTGCCGTGCTCGTCTACGTCCACGGTGCCCATCGCCCCGTCGCATCATGGGCACGCTCACCACCCGCACCACCACCCGCACCACCACCAGAACCTGGAGCCGCCGGACATCATGGAGCACATCAGCTCGCCCTCGCTAACCCTGATGAGCAGCGCGCACGAGGCCGCCGGGGGAGGCGGCGGGGGAGGAGGAGGAGGTGGAGGGGGCGGAGGCGGCGGGGGCACCGCGGGTCTGATTTCGACCTCGGCTCACCCTCACCCTCACCCTCACCCTCACCCTCACGCCCACATGCACGGCCTGAGCCACCTGTCTCACCAGGCGGCGATGAACATCAGCTCTCCGCTCAGCCACCATCACCACCCGCACCACCCTCACCCGGGCCTCTTACCCGGCCACCCGGGGGCCGCTCAGGCCACCCCCGGGCTCGTCCCCAACGGACTTCCATCTCTGCCCGACTCGGACACGGACCCCCGGGAGCTCGAGGCGTTCGCGGAGCGCTTCAAACAGCGACGGATTAAACTGGGAGTCACCCAGGCGGACGTGGGGAGCGCCCTGGCCAACCTGAAGATCCCGGGCGTGGGCTCGCTTAGCCAGAGCACCATCTGCAGGTTCGAGTCCCTGACGCTGTCCCATAACAACATGATTGCGCTCAAGCCCATCCTGCAGGCCTGGCTGGAGGAGGCGGAGGGCGCCCAGCGTGAGAAAACGAACAAACCCGACCTGTTTAACGGCACGGAGAAGAAGCGCAAGCGTACCTCCATCGCCGCGCCCGAGAAGCGCTCCCTGGAGGCCTACTTCGCCGTCCAGCCCAGGCCGTCCAGCGAGAAGATCGCCGCCATCGCGGAGAAACTGGACCTCAAAAAGAACGTGGTGCGCGTCTGGTTCTGCAACCAGAGACAGAAACAGAAACGGCTCAAATTCTCGGCCACGCACTGATGCCGCCACGGCCAGGCTGGATCTCCAGACTTTACCCTCTTAGGAAAGTAAAAACAAACTGGGCTTCGGTTCGGGGTCGAGCCAGAACCACTTAGGGAGCCGGTTTGAGATTGACTGAGTTACCTTTAACGTTGGAAGCCTTTTCGGGAGTGGTCAGAGGCTCCGCCCTTCCAGAACTGCACAAGAACCCTGATGGAACTCGACCTCCCTGAGCCCCTGTGCTGAACAAAAACGTAGCAGCTACGTGAAGATCTGGGAACAGATTTGTGTTAAACTGATCCCAAACCCAAACCCCGGAGCCTCTGTGATTTTTGACGAAGAATAAATCAGATTTATTACTTTATTAACGTGGATGAGACGTCACAGCCTCACCCTCACCCTCACCCTCACCACGCTCACTAATTTATGATCGTTGTTTGTCCTTTATGATTTATTTATTGATCGATTTATCGAGTTCTGCTGGTGAAGTATGCAAAACCCTCAGCTCACTCTCACTAATAAAAAAATGCCTTTTTATTCTTCAGACCAAACATAAACCTGGCTTTATTTACACTCCTCTTGAAGGATAGGCACTGAGCTCACACTCCTTCATTCATTCATTCATTCATTCATTCATGATCAAACTGTCCTGGGTCCAGGTTAATGTGTCTAAAGCTTCACAGCGAAAACGGAACGAGCATACACACTCCCCCGCCTGAGGTACGAATCCAACCCGATTCGTCTGGATTGGTTTTTTTTGCACTGAAATCGATTATTTGTGAAATGGTTCTTTTAGATTTAGTTCTTCCTAACAAAGGCTTTTTGTAAGTGTAAATAAAAACCTGGTTTGGCACAGTCTGGACTTCGCTCTAAACCTGCATGTGATCTCCTTACTCATCCAGATCCAGAGGAGAGGGATCAAGAAGATGAAGAAGGAAAAAAAAAATAAGAAATGAAAAGAAAAAAAGATTAAAGACCAATCTCCCATTGAATTCCTGGATTCGTCCACTTTTTGGTTTGCAGTGCAAACATTTCTATGCATTATTAAAGTGAACCTGAAGCACTGCTGCAGTACTGTTACACACACACACACACACACACACACACACACACACACACACACACAGCTCATTTTGTCGTGTTTATAAGTGTCGAGAGATAAAATAAGAAGAAGAACTCAGTGTTGGTAGTGAGTGATTTTTCTTGGTTTATTTGGTGCACATGTTTACAATCGCCAGGCAGGTGAGTCTGAGATTCATTCATTCATTCATTCACTCATTCATCCAAAGGCTTCTGTTCTGTAAAGCCAAACCTACCATTACTCTCCTCAATAAATCACTGAGAAAACAAAAATGACTGCTTTATTATTATTATGATCAATATTGCCGTGTGTGTGTGTGTGTGTGTGTGTGTAACTTATATATAAACTTATATATATATATATATAAAGAATGCATTAATATAGAACATACAACTCACAATGACTACTACAAACAATAAATTTGTATTCATTCGAATGTTAAATGATTATTAATTTGTATATTAAATTGATTATTAGTATTATAAATCATTAAAAGAATTTGAATACTACTAAATATGTCCTTAAAACAATAATAAATAATAATCATGATTATTTTATACAATGCATTGTTATTATTAAGAAATAGTATTGTTACTGTTAATATTCTTCTTACTACTATAATACTATTTATTTTGTATTATTATTATTATTATTATTATTATTATTATTATTATTATTAATAATAATAAAGACTATGAATACTATTGCCATTATTTATGAACATATCAAGCTATATCAGGTTATAAATATAAATATAATTACAATAATTCATTTAAAAATGGTTCAATCCAACACAAATGAATAAATGTGCAAATGTTTTTATTTATTCTGTAGCTCCTAACTAAAAACAATATTTAATACAAATTCTACTTTATTATGAACATATATAGGATAATTACTACAACTATTATAATTATTAAGAATATATGTTATAAATAGGATCATTACAATTATATAAAATACAGTTACATACATCAAAACCTTATATTATTATTATTACAAAATCATATACACATTACAAAAATATAAACATTATAATGAAATTCAATACGATCGATTCTATTAAAAAAATAATAATTTAAGTGCAAATTTATACCTCAAACACACAAAGCATTTATTATTTCTTATGGAATGTATTACCTAACTGGAAATAAGTGATCGTGATTTTTAGATTTTATTTTTTAGCCCAAATCCCAGATTATTATGATTATGATTATGATTATTATTGGTACTAATAATTAAGACCCCAGCCTGATAAATGATAGAGATCCATAATAAAGCTCTGGAAGGCCTGCAGCGTTAAAGCTGAACCCCCCTGCTGGAAGGCTTTATTCAATAATGCATGCTCTGAGATTTGGAAATTAATAACGCGAACCAAACGAGGCTCTAATTAAAAACCTGAGTAATTATTCTAATTATTATTAGAGGGTGCCTAATGGGATCCTCTAACGTGTCATACAAAGTGTCATTAAATAGGATGGCAATTAATTAATTCATTAACCCAACCTCTGCACTCACCTGGATCTTACAGGCTAAAGTTGAGCTTTTATTCATCTTTACTGATTATTAGGGGAACCTAAAACCAGACTAAAACACCGAACCGTTTAGGATTAGGATTGGGGATCATCACTTGTACAGAATATAAAAACAGAAATAGGAATCAAATTAAAAAAAAAAAAGGTTCTTAAAAAACAATGTTAAAAACGGGAAACGTTTCCAGATCTAAATATTAAACTCGGTTTAAGACGCGGGTTTTAATCTCCAGCTCGGCATTTAAAAAAAAAAAAGAAAGTAAAGAAGGAAAGAAAATAAATGTTAAATGTAAGTAATGCAATATTAATCACGGCTGCTGATATAAAATGCAATATTTCAGAGAGCTGAAGGGCTTTGATTCGGAGCAGAGCAGCAGCGCCGCGGAGAAGAGAAACGAAAAGCGGAGGAAAGAAAAAGAAGGAAAAATATTATTAAAGAAAAAAGAGGGGAACAAAAATAATAAAAAAAGAGGATTCTGCCGACGAGGAGCAAAACATCAGCACTGTGAGTCAACACTTTTATTTAATCCTTCAATAATAATAATAATAATAATAATAATAATAATAATAATAAAAGACTAGGTTATATTGACGACATTTAAACGTCAGATAAAAGGGGCGCTTGCAGAATTTGCGAATTTAATTAAACCCTTTTTAGACTTAATTATTAAAGTTGTCTCAGCCTAGCGTTTTGGCCAGAACGCACAATATACCCAGCTCTTGCTCTTTTAAAGACTATTTTAGGAATTAATATATGGAAAATAATAATAATAAACACAAAATAAGACTTAAATATTTAAAATATTTCAAAGATACCCAAAAAACGTCATGCTTGTACACAGGATAAACGTGTTTAAAATGCTATAAAATATTAAAAAAAAAATATATTGTAACTTCTGTTTATCGTCATGAGCCTTTAAAAAAATCTTTTATTATTTATTTATTAGTTTATTTAAACTCTGAGCTTCATAAGCCGGAGCTTTTATTTTAATGCTCCGTTTTGTTTTTCCCGTCTTCATTTCTGAAAGCAGTTTTGCTTGCAGAGTTAAAAAAAATAAAAGCCCCGCCGCGCGCTTCCAGTGTGTGTGTGTGTGTGTGTGTGTGTGTGTGTGTGTGTGTGTGTGTGTGTGTGTGTGTGTTAGTTATTCCTGCAGAATGTAGAGCCGCAGCATTACTCTATCTGTCTCTGTGCTGGCGGTGAGCTCGGGCTGTGTGATGGCAGTAAAGCCCCTCTGATTTGCCCCCTGGTTTGCCCCTGGCTGGAGGGGAGCCCTCGGCACGCCCAGCTGCTCCCACCTGCCATATGGAACTATTCATCATGGGGCTGTTAATCAGTGCATTTACATCCGAACCCCTCTCAGGCCCGACATGATCTAAAGAGGAGCAGCAGCAACGGCCAGGATTGATTCCATTCAAGAGAATAAATACAGAATTAATCAATTCAGAAATGTCCAAACTAAAACCAAAATAAGAAAAAGCCCAGAGGAGTGGGCGGAGCTTGTGGGCGTGGTTATAACGCGAGGCTTGTTTTTTGGTACGGTAAAGTTATAAGCGGTATTTGTGAACGTAACTCTGGATTGTAGAGCTCGATAAAGGTTGGATAAACTAATCCCTTACCCACGTGCTCCTATCAGATACTGATCAACGACCGTTCTTGAGGGAGCGCCGAGAGATCACCCCTCTCCGGTTTACTGAAATTCCTTCAGATTTTGAATCATTTCATGATTTTATGCTTGGTGGAGACAGGAACATCGAAATCCCTTCCCATCTTTCTTTGAGGAACGTCGTTTATAATGGTGAGAAACTGGAGGGAGTTCCTCTGAAGGAAACAGCCAAACGACAGAAAGGATGAGGAAAAAAGAAAGAGCGAGAAAAGGAAGGACGGACAGGAAGAAAAAAAACCCCAAAAAGGATGAAAGAAAGAAAAAGAAAGGGGGGTAATGCTGGACTGTACATCTAGCAAAGTAACCAACCAACAAACCAACTAACCAACTAACCAGTAAACAATCAACCAACCAATTAACTAACCAACCAACTAACGATCCAACAATCAACCAACCAATTAACTAACCAACCAACTAACCAGCCAACAATCAACCAACCAATTAACTAACCAACCAACTAACCAGCCAACTATCAACCAACCAACTAACCAGTGAACAGTCAACAAACCAACTAACCAGCCAACAATCAACCAACCAACAAACGAGCCGAAGATCAACCAACAGATTAACTAACCAACTAACCAAGCAACCAAAGAACAAGCCAACAATCAACCAACCGATTACCCAATCAACTAACCACCTAAACCGGGAGAAACAACCAACAATTAATCTACCAACTAACCAGTAAATGAGTAAAGGAAGAGTAAGACAAGAAGAGTAAGAGTAAACAAAAGAATTAAAGAAAGGAAACGAAAAAGAAAGAATCGAATGAAAGAAATAAAAATAAAAAGAGGGTAAAAACAAAGAAATGTAATAAAGAAAAAAGCAAAAGAAAGAAGGATAGCACAAAAGAGAAAAAAAGGAAGATAACGAGGGAACAAATAAAAAGAAGGAGGACATTTCTGGACTCCTCGGCTGAGTGGGAACAGTTTGGGGCTCTGGACTGGGTCACACAGGGCCCTGATCTCGACCCCTTAGGAAGCCCTAGAATGGAGATTGTGAGCTGGACCCTCTTTATCCAGACGCTCTTCTGGATTATGTACAAATGTAGAGGTGTCCAAATACTTTTGTTCTGACGTTTTACATTGGCTTTGTCCCTGCTATTCTCTCAGTGCAGAAGGTGGTGGTTCTAAAGGTCCAGTCCAGTCCCGTGTTCCGTCTCCCCAGCTCGTATTTGCTCGGTAATCTCCCCCGGAGCCGGAGTTGACACAGCAGCAAATTTCAATCACAGGGGGCTTGGGAGTGAGACGGCGAACCTATTTGTTTAATAAATCCGTCATTTTGGTGGAAAAATATTTGATAAGCGGGGTTTGACCTCTGCAGGAAGGAGCATGTCTGTACCGAGGCGAAGCTCGCCCGCCTGAAATGAAGGTTAAGATCTTGGGAGCGACCTTCGGGACGGGCCGTGCTGACGGAGCGCGTTTATTATACGACCCTGACGGCAAGCGCGGGCGGGGCAGGGGCACGCATTAATGCCAGCCTGTGTGGCCAAGCTTAACCCCATAAAATATGTTTGGATATGATAATGGCAATCCGTGTTCCCAAAAAGGAGAAAAGGGAAGGTCACACGATTGCGAGATGTTTCCGATGAAGATTTTTCCCACCCACAGATAATTTAGGCCGTCCTCCGTCCTAATATTTATGGTGTTTCCACTATGGTGTCTCTCGTTTGTCCCGTCTCCTTAGCTCTCCGAAGGCCCTGGGCACCGTGACCCCGTATTGAACGCTCTCGCCCCTCATCATTATCCTCATTTCGCCCGAGGACTCCATCGTTTGTTCAGTCAGCTTTGCCCGGTCGCTGTCGCGCTTAGACCCGAGTGGGAAAACACGACTGAAATTGGAGTTTCTCCGAGAGGCGAGGCTGAAGTGCAAACACCAGCTGCGTTATTGAGGTTCAGTGAGGGCGTTTGGTGATTGAGCAGTTTGGGGAAGACCCTCTTCCCGTTCCAGGCCCATCAAGTCATGGTCAGTCCGCACACAAACTCAACTCAAGCAAATCGAACACCTTTGGGATGAACCCGAGCGGAGACGGCGAGTCAGGACCGTCCGATCACAAGTGATGATTCTTCTGGATGAATCCCACAGTTACAGTCCCAAATCTTACAGAATGATTTCATGGAGAACCAGATGCATATTGAAGCCTGTGGATTTAGAACGGGACGCCATATAAGGCGTAGGCGTCCCAATACTTTTGCTCGGATATCGGATGAGGAAACCGTTTATATCTTTAACGACTAGAACTGGATGTTCCTTATTATAACACAAGCGCTGGGAAACATCATCATCTGATCATCTCCAAGACTCAACGGCTTATCGATTTCAGAAGTGCTCTCACACACACACGCACACGCACACACACACACACACACACACACACACAGAGGAGAAGATAACGTAATACATAATGTATGAGCCTGGTTCTAGACGTCACTGTTCTCACACTCTTCTCTACTCTGGATCAGAACAGATCCCAGGATCAGATTCCACACGCTCTACTCATCACGTCTGCTGATGGAAAACGCTGCTGAAGATCTGAACGGACTTGGGCTGCTACTAAAACCACGAGAGCCCATGTTTCTTCATGTGGAAGGTGACTGACAGTGGGTGAGGGACGTTGCTCGAGGGCAGGTCACCACTGGTGAGGTTTGGACTCTAAACCTTCTGATCCATCGATAAGGAGAAACCACTCAAGCTCCAGCCTCACAGTCCAGGGTCTCTGAGGTCAGGACCTGACCCGGACCTGACCCGGACCTGACCCGGACCTGACCCGGACCTGACCCGGACCGACCCGGACCGACCATCACCTGATGGAGGAAAATCAGATCTAACAATGTGTTTTAGATCTAACTGAGGCCATGGTGAGGAACAAATAAAAATAATTTAAAAAATAATTTTTACTGATGGAGCTAAAGATCACTGGTTAGAATTAAAGATAAAAATAAACCTTATTATTACAAGCCTTATCATACGATTAGGAAATATTTATTAAGTCCCTCCCTCTCTCTCTCTCTCTCTCTCTCTCTCTGTCTGTCTGTCTCTCTCTCTGTCTCTTTCTCTCTCTGTCTCTCTCTCTGTCTCTCTGTCTCTCTCTCTGTCTCTGTCTCTCTCTCTGTCTCTCTCTCTGTCTCTCTCTCTCTGTCTCTCTCTGTCTCTCTCTCTCTCTCTGTCTCTCTCTGTCTCTCTCTCTCTCTCTCTCTCTCT
>JAUZST010007216.1:0-14320 GCA_034779995.1 Parotocinclus haroldoi | reverse complement strand
TATATATATATAATTTTTTCATTTATTTCTATTATTATTATTTTTTTCTTACATAAACATTGTAGAAATGAAATAAAGCAATCCCTGGGCAAAAACACAATTTAGGGTAACTGGATAACATATTCTGCATTGCAAGAAGTCTCCATCAGACCATTTAGGTATTTATTTTCTAGGAAATAGCACATCCTCTAAATTTTTTCCTATTTTTTTTTATCGTTGCTTTTTGTATTATATACTTTGAATTCAAAAGTGTGTTCTTACAAAATTAAATAACTGTTGCATCTGATCTGGTTGTTATCCGAACACCATATTATACATGGGACTGTAGTGTACAGGTATTGACTAAACTGCTGCAGTGTTTCCCAAACACTGATGTATTTAATATCAACACTGACCACCGCATATTGATTTACTATATTTACTATTTATGGTGGGTAAAATCATATCTCACTGTAGACCGTCCACTGCAGCGATTCAACTGCCGCTCCCAGGATCTCTGGAGCTGTGAAGTGACGGAGCTGACCACGTGCTCCTCCAGTGCAATTTATCCTTAAAAATCTGCAATGGTCCAATTTATGAATTTTTTTTAAATCTGACATGCCTAGGTGCCAATTCCTGTATGCAGTGACTGGTGTACACAGTAGAGGGAGGTATAAAGTTTCAGGTAAGTATGACTAGGTTAACACACGTGCAGTGTCTAAAAAAGTTATATGAATGCATAACCAAATTAAGTTAATTTCTTAAAGATAAGATTACCCTCATGCACACGAAGATGCTGGATAAAATGATATTAATTAATATATGCATTAATAAAGTTATAATAAAGTTGTCTGTGCTGTATTAGTTTATTAATACTAAGTACTTAGGTGATTCAAAACTATCTGTCCAAGCCATTACTATGACAGGAAGAATTTTTCGGGAACTCATTTGTCATTTAATTTTTCAATTGGGAAGGTGGTCATGTAGCATATCAAAGACGACCAGAACTGTCTCCGAAATCGATTGCCGTAAACAGGATTGCAAATTTCTTGCGGTTATTAACGCAGAAAAGTCAAAACATTTGTTCTTCACAGGTAATTGAAGATGGAATTGACAGTTCTGATGTCCGGGGAATGCAGTTGCCGAATCATAGAAACGGACCACGGTACAACAACAGACACCCACAGAAACCAACAGTATCACACAGCAGTGTTGCATCCCTCGTATCCAAATTCAGAGAAACTGATACTGTGAACTACAAGCCATGTAGTGAAGACTACTAAGTCTGAAGACCACTACCGATGAAGATACCTCAACAGTGGTTTTCCCAGCCTTTGCAGAAGGTCCACGGCGCAGCACTGGACGTGCCCTATGATTTTTGACTCACCCTGTGTCCTGTGACTTCTGGCTCACCTTTTACTTCATATTATGAACATGTTAGCAGGAAATGTGGTTGAAATAACAGATATCACTAATTAAAAGTGATCTATATTCCATCTTGACCAAATTTACCATACTGTGTACTTCAAATGCTGCAAGCGGCCATGAGACTGATTCACTGCTATCATACTATACCTCCATGAGATGCAGATACAAATAGGATTTAAAAAATACAGTTACTACAGCTGTAGGGATCAATTTTCCATCCCAAGTAATGTTTCAATGAAATTGGCTGTGTATGTTTGGAAACCAAAAGCATTTTGTCTGACTGTGTCGTTATGATGTTTGTCTTATCAGAACTGAGGATTTCTTCTTCCCAGTGGTAAGACGCCAACAGTATTAGACATTAAATACATTTCAGGTAGGATTGCCAGTTGCTGATATGGCAAAGAGCAAAGATTAAGAAGTTTAAAAAGTAATCATTAGGAAATGATCTACTCTGGATCATTACGTACTCAGAATGCATGTCATGCTTCATATTTTGTATTATTTTGTAAAATATCAGATTCTGCTAAAGCTCAAAAAGTAGTTTTGTGGGCAACACTCCATTTCTTTGTAACGTTTGTGTGCTGTGCTACTCCTGCCTTTGCTACGACAGTTCACCGCAGGTGCTCCCTGAATATTTATGTACACTTGTCTGTTATATAAGTTCTGTGATATCTTTGTAAGATGTGACAGAACAGCGAGTTATTGCTGATGAAAAGAGGAGAGGACGAAATCCTCTGAATATTTCATCCCTTTATGATCTAAGCACAGGTTGTTTGCAGGTCATGTCCTCAAAGCTCTATATAAACTCCCCAAATGCACATGGACTTCTTGCACATACGCAGCTCTTGAGCCACATGAGAATTACATTCTGTACACCACACTCAGCTTCATTATATTGAGCTTATTTTCAGGCTGTATATCTGGTGAAGAACTATTTAGCAAGGATGAATTTCAGCATGTTCGATTGCAGTATTATCTTCCAAGAATTGTACTGGTTGAACACGAGTCTTTATAATATGTATCAAGGTTCCACAGCGCAAATCCAAAAATGTACTGATGGCATGTTCGGACTATGTTTGCTGTCTGCGTCCATGTTCCTTCATTGTAGCTTGCTTTAGTATGGCTAAATAAACAATGGACAACTTGCAAGTTCCATTTGTTTGTGTCCCTTGTGTTGAAAGCAGGATATAACAGTACTGCACTATTTGCAAAACTACAAACACGACATATCACTGGTCATTTTATTATGACCACCTCCTTCTTCCTGCACTCATTTTTCATTTTAAGTTGATCAGTTCCACTTAAGATAAATCAGATAAATTCACATTGTAGTTGTACAATTACAGACTGCGGTCCGTCTGTTTCTCTCCATACTTTGTTATTCTTCTTTTATCTGTTCTGTGATGGGCAGGACCCCCACACATCAGGTCCTGTTTGGGTGATGGCGCATTCTCAGCACTGCGGTAATACTCATGTGGTGGTAGGGGGTGTGTTAGTGTGTGTTTTGCAGGATCAGACACAGCAGTGCTGCTGGAGTATTTAAACACTGTATTCACTTACTGTTCACTCTATTAGACTCAGCTACCCCATAGCTCCAGCTTGTAGCTCATTTGTTGTTGCACAATTTGCGCTCAATTTTCAGAAGATGCTGCCTACTGGATGCTGGTGGCTGGACGTTTTTGGTTGGTGGACTATTTTCAGTCTAGCAGGGACACTGAGGTATTTAAAGACTCCAGCAGCACTGTTGTGTCTGATCCATTCATATTAGCACAACACACACTGGCACACCACCCCCAAGTCAGTGTCACTGTAGTGCTGAGAATGATACAACGTCCTGACATTTGGTGATCCTGTGAGGATCCTGACCATTAGAGAACAGAGTCAAGAGAATAACAAAGAATGTGTCAACACAGATGGACTGCAGTCTGTAATTGTAGAACTACAAAGTGCACCATGTTAGGTGGAACTGAAAAAATGGAAACAATGCGGTGTAGCTAGTGACGGGTGAGTGTAGGTCTGCAGGTTCCTGTCTTTATTTACTTTCTTTTTCCTATTAATAAGGTCTCAAAGAAGACATTATGTATATGGGGTTACACAAGCTAATGATTTAATGATTGATTTTTCTGTGGCTGTGGCTATATGGACAAAGATTAGTAATCACCAAACAGAATTAGGCAAGCATCCTTAACCAGAGTGTCAGATCAGCCCCTCTACCCCCAACACTATGTTCAAAGTCGCTTAAATCATCTTTCTACCCTATTCTGATGCCCGGTATAAACTTCAGCAGGTCAGTTTGACCATGTCTACATGCCTGAGTGCATTGAGTTGGTGCCATGTGATTGGCTGATTAGATATGCGTTAACAAGCAGTTGAAGACGTGTAGCTCATAAAGTGGCAATTGTTCTGTCTGCATTTTCTTTGTATAATTACTGGGTGGGGCAGAGAAATTCTCTGTATTAAGTTTATGCTCTGTAGTTGCTGCTGTTTTCAGAGATTTTACCATCAGTCATTAATTTATTCAGTATTCAGTATCGTTATTTTCCTTTACATTTATAGTTAAATATGCGTGTTGCCGTGTATATTGTTATCTGATTTTATTCTTATTATCTATTATTATTATTATTCCACCTGATTTTCGGTCGGTCTCAGACCCACACCTGACCAGAACACACCCTCTACAGAAGCTGCATTTACTGTATATGTATATATGAGTAGGTTACTATGGCGTACTATATTGCAGTAATGTATGTTTTATTAAACATCTACATTTGTTGTATGTGTCAAACAAAAAGGTGGTAACTTTTTCTAAGTCATAAAAAAGGCAAGCATTTTTATAGTAGCCTTGGTGGCTCAGTAAATAGAGGTAACTTTTAAACATGGCAGTGACATAGGGCCTGTCTAAATGGGGAAGGGCATCCAACATAAAATTTGCGCCAAATATAATATACAGTGATCCAATGTGGCAACTTCTTAGAGGAGCAGCTGACAAAAGGATTGTCATCACAGTCATGGTTATGATGGAACAGGGAATGGTTAGTGGGCCTGAAATAAGCAGTATATTATCAAACCAATTAATTACTCATGCTGGTGAGTAAACCTTTGGATTATCTTCCCCCTAAAATCAGTTCTTGCTAAATGACTAGACAGATCAGTTGAGGTTTCTACTTTGTTGTTGACTGAAATGCAAATCGCTTCACCCTGCTTTCCCACTGGGTTCTAATGCTCTCTGCTGGAGCTCCTGATTTATGAATGAATGGTTAAACAACCTCCAGAGATTTCAGTGTCACACTAACAGTATTTTAGACACTACGACCATACCAAGGACAGCACTTAAGCTGGCTGTACAGCCCTCATTTCTACTAACCTGTCAAAAATAGTCTTTGGGTGACAGGGTGATGTTCTTAAAAACGAGATTGTATTGCTAGTCGTGAAACAGTAACATTCCTATAACACGGCTTTGACAAACAATCGATCATTAATCCCATTCAGCTACAGTATCTCACTAAAGTAAGTACACCCCCCACTTTTTTGTAACTGTTTCATTACATATTTTCATGGGACAACACCGAAAATACACCGACACGTTGATACAATGTAAAGTAGTCAGTCTGCAACTTGTATTACAGTGTAAATTTACTGTGCCCTCAAAATAACTCAACATACAGCCATTAATGTCTAAACCACTGGCAACAAAAGTGAGTACACCTCTAAGTGAAAATGACCAAATTATGCCCAATTAGCCATTTTTCCTGCCTGGTATCATGTGTCTTGTTAGTGTTAAGGTGTGAATGGGGAGCAGGTGTGTTAAATTTGGTGGTATCGCTCTCATACAACCCACTGAGTATCGGAAAAAAAAGAATTGTTTCTCTACATAAAGATGGCCAAGACTATAATAAGGTTGCAAACACCCTGAAAGTGAGCTACAGCATGGTGGCCAAGACCAGACAGCGTTTTAACAGACCAGGTTCCACTCAGAACTGACCTCGCCATGGCCGATCAAAAAAGGTGAGCGCATGTGCAATGCAATGCAGAGGTTGGCTTTTGAAAATGGATGTAGAAGTATTGCCAGCATTGCTGCAGAGGTTAAAGGGGTGGGAGGTCCGCCTATCAGCCTATCAGTGCCTACCATTTGCTGCGCACTGTATGAAATTGGTCTGTAGGGCTGTAGCCTCTTCTAAAAATGATGCACAAGAAATCTCACAAATAGTTGTGAGATAGACTAAATACATGGATTACTGGAACCATGTCCTGTGATCTGATGGGACCAAGAAGCTTATTTGGTTCAGATGGTATCAAGCATGTGTTCCAACAGGAGAACGACCCCAAACACAACTCCAAGACGACCACTGCCTTGATAAAGAACTGAGGGTAAAGGTCAAGCATGTCTCCAGACCTCCAGCATGTCACCCTGTTGAGCATCTGTGGGGCATTCTCAAACAAAAGGTGGAGAGAAGTCTCTAACATCCACCAGCTCTGTGATGTCATCGTGGAGGAGTGGAAGAGGATTCTTGTGGAAACCTGTGAAGTTGTAGTAAACGCCATGCTCAAGAAAGTTAAGGCAGTGCTGGAAAATAATGGTGGCCACAGAAAGAAATGACACTTTTGGCACAATTTGGCCATTTTCATTTAGGGATGTAGTTACTTTTGTTGCTGGAGGTTTAGACATTAATGGCTTTATGTTGAGTTATTTTGAGGGCACAGTAGGTAGTGCACATTTGCCTGCAGACAGGATGAACATGAATGACATTTCATGTTTTGTCTGGTCATCTTATTTCCTTTTTGCTATAAACATCCATTCCTGCATTCCAGGCCTGCGACACATTTCGAAAAAAGATGGGAAGGACAATTTATGTTTTGAAGATGTAGAAGCAACCTAAATGTGATTTCAAACAGGTGATGTCAAAATGTGATTCTACTGATGATTTGCTACAAAAGCAGTATCGACACAATTTTATTTTCTTTGAGAAAAAAAGCACAGCAGATGGTCTCCAGTTTATTATCAAAAGCAAAAGACAATAATAAAATTGGTTAAAATCATTGTTGCATATATTTTCTTCTACAGTTCAAAATATAATTAATTAAATCAAGGAACTGAGAGCAATGCCAGTGCCTAACGACCAAGAGCACAAGCCTAAACCAACTTGAGCTCCAATCCCTCAGATAGCACTGCATTAATAACCGTTACTCATCAATAGCTGATATAATCCCATGAGCAAGGGATTACTTTATCAAGCACTACAATACAGGAGTTACATTCAGAAATGCCACATACAATATTAATGTGCAAAAATACTTTTGTTAGCCATATTCAAAAGAATCAGGATTCCAGTGGGTTTTTTTTTTGAAGAAATTGACACCCATGTGCTCCAGACCAAAGACAAAAGGAATCATCCAGACTCAGTGCATTTAGTAAAGATCACTTACACTTCTGTGATGGAAGCATTAATACAGAAAAGTACACTCATAGTTTAGAGCAACGTATGCTCGAGGGACGCCCATGCATTTTACAACTAAGAAATGCAAAACCACATGCTATACACATAACCAAGGCATGACTGTCAAAGAAGAGGGTACGGGAACTAGACTGACCTACCTGCAGCCCTGACCTGTCCCCAATACAGAATGTATGGAGAATATTGAAACAACACACAACTTACAACCATGACCAAATTCTGTTGCACATCTTAAGAAATGGATATTTACTAATAAATTAAATAAAGTTAGCAGATAAAACGTAAATATATCAGGTCCATAATGCCTGCGATGACATGAAAATCAAAGTAAATGTCACTGCACTTTTCTTTTATTTGCAGTTATCATAACACCCCAACCTTTCTGATTTGGGGTTGTAAGTAATCAAATATACAGAAGAAATCCAAATTATTAATGCCTGATAAATTATATGTGACCAAGATTTGGGAGAAAAAAAGATTCATACTGGGCTGATTCCACATGTGCCCAAACAGCTCGGAAAATTACACAAGACTGCTTTCAGGCTTCAAAGAAATATACAATCTACACAATCAGAGCGTTTTCTTAAAGATTCTCAATGCCTATGTTTATGATGCAAATTATACTATCTCTCGTTTTGTCATACTTTCCTCACAATCGCTAAATTACAACGTCTCCGTTCCCTGTTTGTGTCTCTAACTAAAAGCTTCACATGATTACACCCTGGAACTGTAGGTTTGCTTAAGACCTATCGGTGGGATTAGAGAACAGCAATCTCACCTAAGCAGGCCTCACTCACCCTCTGTTATTAAGCCATATTTGACAGTCGACTATACAGTAATGTCTCTTTTGTTGTGTACATACAAATTATCAACTCATCCAGTGCTCATAAACAGTGCTTAATTCCATAGACTGTCATAAGTGTGGCCAGCACCGAGAGTAAGAAAAGAAAATGACTCCACATTTTGTTTCAAATTCGTCATTTTTATAACCAATAGTGCAGCATAATATTTTTATATCTAAAATAATTATTTTAAGCATAGTCTGAACACACACGCATAATAATAACAATAATAATATTAGAATAACAAGAGTTGAGTGCAATCTTAAAATGTACCTCTACGCAAGAGTTACAAAGCAATGCAAATGACTATTTATGCATTCGTTTTATTGCAATGTAAGCCAATAAATATACGTGCTTTATTGCAGGCATGGGATTATTTTCCAAGAATGATTAGGTAGTTTGTACCGACAACCCATCAAGCTTGTATTTCACTAATACTTGATCAAATCATTTAGTATATCATTTATAAGGACTTAATGGTACTGGAGCAAGAAAGGGTCAAGGGTCATGCTCAAGGGCCAAACAGTGGCATCTTGGCAGAACCAGGATTTGAACTTACATCCTTCCAATTGAGTCACATACTATTTAAACAGTGTGATGTAGACTGATTAGTGTTTTGTTCAAATGTCACTATTACACTGGTAGTCCAAATAACTATACAAAATTTCAGATAATCTGCTGCCCTGTATATGTTATGCATTGCTGAACAAAAAATTTTACGTACTTAGGGTAATAAACAAGTTTGCTTATAGTTATGGCATTTATTAACTAACTCGGTGCCAACTTAGAATTTCAGACCAACCAACAACTTAAAAGCATATTAAAAACTGTCACATAAAACTGACATTTCCATTCCCAAGCCACAGCCCTCATTTTTGTCAAAATTTCTGTTTAATCTGTCAAATCAATTTAAGAGGGAGATTGTTGTGCTAAAGTTTGCTCGGATGTAAACTTTGTAAACGGCTTGGTGTTATTGAGGTTGGTGGTGATCTATGGCAGCATTTAAAAAATGGCGCTCCGAGTACAGAAACTGCACTGGAAGAGCATAAGCCAGTCTGGACATTGCCACACTGTGAAACCTGCAAAAACTAATGAACGGTGGATTTAAGGAGCACCAGAAAAGAAAGCAACTTATTTTGATGATTTTTTTAGTAACACTAATAATATAAATATGTTGCAATGAACATTAGGTGTTTTATATTTAAGACCCAAATTGTCGTGCCATAGAGAGATGCCTGCCATAGGATCTAAATACCTGAATGCCGAATTTTTACATCTCGTTATGGCATGAAAAAACTAGGACCAAACATCGGTATCTTTGCTGCTGCTTTTTGGTTCTTTTTTATGTAGTAATTGTTCGATTACAATACAGTTAAGTTCCTGGTAAGCCTCATCAACTTTTCATAGATGCAAGGCATTTTTCTAAAATATCAAAGTCACTAAGCTCAAAATTAGAGAAACTACAGTATATAAACCTAAAACAATTCCATGCATCATGTCACCTTATTTCTAAGCAGACCATATACATTATTAGTGTACTAGCACAATTAAATACATACAGTGCAGGCTTATGTTGTTTGTTCTTGCATTAATAAATTGAGGCAATGTGGCGAGTGTTTAACACGGTTGCCTTACAGGCTCATTGTTCCCCCGGTTTGATCCAGACAGAAGTTGAACTCTGTCTATGTGGAGTTTGCTTGTCCTCCCTGTGTCCATGTAGATTTACTCTAGATACTCTGGTCCCAAAACCCCCCGTTTCTGAGATATGCATCGGGATAACTGGGTGCTCTAAATCGGCCCAGTGTGAATGTCACAAGCAGACGCTGATACGATATTACATTTACATGTACATTTACATTTAGGGCATTTAGTAGACGCCTTTATCCAGAGCGACTTACAACTGATACAGTTTTACAATTCAAGCAATGGTGGGTTAAGGGCCTTGCTTAAGGACCCAACTGTGGCATTAAACCCTGGACCAACAGGTCCATTCAGGTCCGGAGTCCAGTACCTTAACCGCTAGGCTACCGCAGTACATAAACAACATTTGCATTAACAAAAGTCTAAGATTAAACCAAACTTAGAAATAGAATGTCAATGTATAGCTTTCTAAATTCATGAATTCATTCATTTATTATCTTCCCCTAAATCCACACAGGGTCACGGCCCACGCGACAACTCGGGGCGCAACAACCCTAGATGGGGCGCCAATCCATCATAGGGCATACACAGTCATGCACACACTAAGGGCCACTTTTAGAGACACCAATTAACCTAACACGCATGTCTTCGGATTGTGTGAGGAAACCGGATTACCCGGAGTAAACCCACGCAAACACAAGGAGGACCCAGGCCGCTCCATCCTGAGATTGAACCTTGCTGTGAGGCGGCGGTGCTACCCACCAAGCCACCATGCTGCCCGCTTTCTAAATTCAGGTTTTTTTTTTATTGTGAGCAATGTAGTTATTTACAGGCCCTCTAGGACTTTTGTGACAGATGTAATTAGGTCACAAAAGGTATTAGCATCATGTGTGACATGTTGCCTGAAAAATGAAAAATACAGCTTTATTTACTTTTTGAAGAACAAAAGTACTAGGTTGATGGACTGATTGCAACTTAAGTATATTATACTTAATACTCTCAACTTTCCATTGCAACACTAGCACTACCCCTGCAGCACTGTGGTGCAATGTCAATTTTCTGAGAGCATAAGCACTGAGATGTTTACTGCAAACCAAGATACTGGGTTGGGTGGTTATATGCTGCGTTTTCCATCCATAGTGACTGTTTTTATTCCTAGTGAGTGTAAATTCAAACAGCTCTGTTGCAATTTCCTGCACTGCATTTATTTTTGAGATGGCTGAGAGAAACAGTGCCAGTAAGGCATACCATAAGTTTGTAGATGGACTTTCTATATTTTACTCTGACCCTAGAGAGATCGAGTTATTAGGGGTGTTGACAGTCTGTCTGGATGACAGACTCAGGCCTATATAGCAATGTTGGCCGTACTGGTATATGATGACTGAAAAGTTGAGGACTTCACACCTGTTGTCCTGGTCTCAATACAATGACAGTTGAGTTTTACATTGACATTGAGTTTTTATTTTAGAAAAGAACAATCTTTTCTAAAGTAACAATGCCAAGTTATATACTTGCTTTTGCTGCGTTTATCTTTAAATATGACAACGGTAAGCAAAATATAGGAAACTGAATTCGACTGAATTCGAATAAAGTTACTTCGTAAATCATGCCCACGAGTATAAAGTTTGAGATTAGAAGTTGAATGCAGATGCCATTGCTTTGAAGTCTTAACAATTGCTAAACAGTGATTAGTATGGACACATGTTGATGATTGGGAGAGCTCTAAAGTTATTAGCAGAAAAACCACAGGATGGGCTATGTACTGAAATAGAGAGAACCGACAGTGTAACAGCACGTATGCCAGAATGATTGAGACGTGACAGTGACAGGTGACTCTCTGGTCTCATAAATCCTGGTGATATCATTAATGCTAATTAAGATCACGGACATCATGGTGGGTAGCACTGCTGCCTCACAGGAAGAAGGTCCCGGGTTCAACCCTAGGATGGAGCTTCTTGGGTCCGCCCGTGTCTGCGTGGGTTTACTCCGAGTACTCTGGAATTCTCTCACAGTCCAAAGACATGCATGTTAGGTTAATTGGTGTCTCAAAAGTAGCCCTTACTGTGTGACTGTGTGTGTGTGTGTGTGCCCTACGATGGATTGGCGCCCCATCTAAGGTTGCACCTGCCCTTGCCACTAGAGTTGCTGGGTGGGAACCAGCTTGCCCCGTGACCCTGTGTGGATTACAACAAGATATATATAAAATATAAAATTTTGCACCACAGACCTGAAAACAGAGAGAGAGAGAGAATGTATATGGCGGTTGTTTTCAACTCTGTGGTGCAAATTTTTATATTTTATATATAACTTATTGCATTACACAGTGACATGACTCATGACTTCAGAATGCTTCAGGTTTATGTATTTAACAATTCTACAACGTGTGTACATACTATTATACTATTATGGATATTAAATGCATTAATTGTACATGTAACAATTGCAATACTCGACTTTGTTAAACCGGGAAAAAAAATGCAGTGCCAGATTTCCAATGCAAATCTATCAAACCGATCCTAAATCCATGACACTGACACAGAGGCACTGTATTTTTCATGCGAAGCAGTTGCTATGGATACACTGATGTAACATGGATATATTATGAAGGGGCATGCATTGAAGTGATATTAAAAAAGGAAGAGGAAGTCTTTGTAACTTGACATAAACAAAAATATGTGGATGGTGGAATTTTGAAAAAGTTTCTTTTTTTGCCCACTGTTCACTTTATTAGCTACACCTTGCTTGTTGTACCTCTTCTTGGCCTAGATTCAACAAGGTGCTAGAAATATTCCTCAGAGATTTTGGTCCATATTGACATGATAGCATGACGTAGTTGCTGCAGATTTGTCAACTGCACATTCCTGATGTGAAACTATTGTTCCACCACAACTCAAAGGTGCCCTGTTCTTATGGCAATCTGATTACATTGTCGTGTTCAAGAGGCCAGGTTGAGATGATTTGAGCTTTGTGGCATGGCATATAGAAGATAAGTACACTGTTGAAATACAGGGATGGATTTTTAAAAGGTGGTTTAAAAGATTCTCAGTTCGTATTAAATGTGCCCCAAGTGTGCCAAGAAAATATTCCCCACATCATTACACCACCATCTGCCAAATGTTTCTTGTGTCATGTTAATTCTGACCCTACCATGCGAATGACCCTGCCATGAACAATTGCTTGGCCATGAACATCAGACCCTTGTTCTTAGCCGAAAGGAAAAGTCTTCTGCTGCTGTAGCCCTGCTGCTTCAAGGATTTACATGCTGTGCATTCAGACAAACACATCTGCATTCCTCAGTTGTAACAAGTAGTTATATGAGTGACTGTTGCCTTTCTATCAGTTTGAACCAATTCGGCCATTCCCCTCTGATATCTGGTATTAACAAAGCTTTTTCTCCCAGCGAACTGCCACTCTCTTTTTTTAAAGTCACTTAACCCTTTCATGCATGAGTTATTAAATAATAGCGGTGTAGTGGATGCCATGCACTATGTTTAAAATGCTCTTCAATAGTGAATGCTGGTTTTTAATTTAAAACCGTTGTTAACACATCTCAGTCACAGATAGCACGAGTAACCGATCACATTGTTCAGTTTCATTTGAATACAACCGACAACCTACAAAAGTACAATTTGTAATTGGGCCAGGTACAGATCTACTGACACCTTTAGAAGCAATCCCTACAACTTAAAATGTTTTTTTCACTTGTACATTTTTTGCAGACTAAAAGGATTTAACGGACATTCCAGAGGTCAGATGGCCATTCCCACTGCCAGTCACCAAGTGTACCTAATGGAGTGTCCAGAGAGTGTATATCCCTGCTTTGTCCACGTTCACTTCATAGTAATTGTATAGCACTGAGGGAGCAGCTATGGTTTGAGGACTTTGCTTGCGAAACCACAAGTGGTAGTCTGACAAATCTGGGATTTGAACCAAGTGGCAAGGTTTGTCTGGTAGCGTAAACCTGACTAGCTCCAGTGGACAAAGTCTAAAAGCATGTTTCTATAATCTGAATTCAAAATTAGCGTCATTTTCTGACTAGACTAAATATTTGCCAAGTGATGTGTCAGCATGGGTGTGCTTGTGTTAAATAGACTGGGGGAAAAGGTGTCAAACCCAAACCTGCAGAAATTTTAAGCTTTTAACTGTCTCAGTACCAAATAATTGGTCAGGACAATTCTCTTAAAACCTAATGAGTGCAGTATTTTAGGGTCTTGCACATAGAAGAATAGCTGCAGTAAACCTGACCAACTATAGGCTTTCTAAAAGCAACCCCTATCACATTTTGCTCTTTAATTGTTTTTTAGATTTTCTCACTAATTTATCTTTGGACACACAAGACTGCATGTTGTAGATCTCTACCAGGAGATATCTGTCACTATTGGTTCGGTTTAAGAGCTTGTTTTCAGGCTTGTGATGCGCTGCAAACACGTGCGGCAGATTACCAACGATCAACTAAACTCTGAACGACGGAAAACAGAAAAGACATTTTGGTACAATGAACAGCATGATGTGGCAGGAATGGCAATTTTGTGCAGTGTTCGGCCCAGATTTTTTTACCCAAATGTGTATTAGTGATTGGCTTGTGGTGGTGTTTTAGGGCCACTTAAAAAAAAGAATAAACAGCGGACTTAGAGAAAAAACTTGTAATATTACAAAAAGTCGTAATTTCAAGAATAAAGTCGTAATAATCTGAGAGAAAAAGTCGTAATATTTCAAGAATAAAGTTGTAATACTTTGCAACCAGGAAAGTCGCATTATTACTGACAACCAGTTGGGCAGCACAGTGGTTCGATGGGTAGCACCGCTGCCTCACTGCAAGAAGGTTCTGGGTCCTTTCTGTGTGAGGTCTTTATGTCCTCCCTGTATCTAAATGGGTTTAATCTGGGTACTTCCACAGTCAAAAGACATGCATGTTAGGTTAATTGATTACTCTAAATTGGCATTGACTTGTGTGTGTGTGTGTGTGTGTGTGTGTGT